>PPHD01014745.1:0-16513 GCA_002909625.1 Bambusicola thoracicus | reverse complement strand
TCTGGTAGTTATACCAAGTTTTAGTATTAAAGCTATCATACAAATTCAGCACACTGTTTTTGTTTTGGTTCATGAAATCCTTTGGTAAATCTACCTCTACCATATACTGATTTATAACAAAAACCCTATAACCTGATGTTTTCTACCTACTTTTAAACACCAAATCTTCAAAAAGAAGTACAGTACATCTATTAATTCTACCTGAATAAGACAAAAGAGTTCAACTAAAATTGAAGGCTGCGTAACAGCACGCAATGTTAACTTGCTGTCTAGGGCAATTACAAGACGAACACATACCCTTCGTGCTTTACTTTGATATTTAACCGCCTTCTTTGTCTCTTCTTTAGCATGTTCCACATAATCTGTTGCATTCATCACGTTCTTTTCTATGTTGTTGATCATTTCACCCTTAAAATTAAAATTAAACGTTGAACAAAAAAAGTTTATTACTGGAATCCAGGGATCTCTGTCCCATGAATCTGAGAAAAAAGGCTACAGGATAACATTATTTTAATCAAAATATTATACATTAGTGGCAGACATTTTTTGTGCTTTGATATGCAATGAAAAAAAGGGAATGAGAAGCAAAGGCTCAAAGATCTAACCAAAGAAGTGACATTCATGGGCAAGGGAGGCATATTTCTGTTCAGAAGGAACAGACCACTGACTAGTAAAACATACCTCACATTCAAAGGTATGTTTTCAGATGTTCAGTCTAAAACTGACATACTAAAAGGTCACACATCCCTGATGTGCTTTGAAGCGGGGAGTGATACTGACTATTTTGATACAAAGTCTAATGGTTATCTAAAAAAAAAAGAAAGCAACCCCACACACATAGTAGTAACTTCAGGAAGTAAAATACAAGCTTGAGTGTTTATAATCAGTACATAAATTCAAATTAATTACGATGAATGAAATTTGGAAATGAAATGGAGGATTGGTGAAAAGTAACAGTAAATCTATTACCTGCATTTCTGTCCATCAGAAGAAAAAATCAGCAGCAGTAAACAGCAAAGCATTAAAGAATGATGCACAAGTAATTTTTTGTTGTTTACTTATAGTTCATTAGGGAACTACTACCAGTTTTCCCTGCCTATATATTTAATATTAAAGCAACATAGGACTTTAAAACAAAACTCAATTTAGAAAAAGGTCCTTTTCAGTAAAGTTTCTCTCCTGAACATTATTCCTCTCACTTTGCAGCAGAAATAAAAAAAACCTTTAAGAATGGAAGCTCAAAATATTTTAGTTAGCTAATACATATACAAAGACTGCAAACATAACAAGTTCACACATACCTCAAGTTAAAGATCATGAATGAGAGACAAACTGAATGACTTGTCAACTGATCCCATTACATTTGTGCTTGTGTGTCTCTGTATTATACACAAGTTGCCAAAATCCTTGCTACATTTAATTCTAACACTTCCACTACAATAGCCAGTATTTCAGGACAGAGTTGTTCTCAAACACACATAAAAGGTTCCAGCATATATTGAAATACAAGTGTGTAGAAGAAGAAAGTATACTTAAAATACTAACTGCAAAGAAAGTCTATGTTTAGTTATCCAAAGCACATACTATCAGTACATATCGACTGTACATTTGTTTAAAGCAAAACATGAATTTTAGTGATTAAAGAGTATTTCTAAAGACGCAGACAAAAAAACAAATCCAACTCACTTCAGTAAATGTATTTTAATTGGTTCATTTACCTGAGTCTCAACAAACATAGCCATGTCCATAAACATTTCATGTAGTTCCCGTATACTGGACTCCAGTTTCATAATATCCTTGTGCCGTGACTCAATTTCATTCAGAGCTTGCCTAGTTATTTGGGAGTCCGATATAATCTTTGGTAGAACAAAAGATGCAGACATAAGTACTTAAGCATTGGCACACACTTCTAGATGGTAGAACAAACAGAACAGGTAATAGACGTGACTGGACCAGAAATACATACGTCAGAAGTGAAAATTGAAGGATTACCACTCTCTAACATTTCTTCCAGTTCCTCATCAGTGGTGGTCTTTCCAGCTAGAATAAACATAACAGTACTTCATATAACATTGCATATTTATGAATAAAACTTTGCAGAAGGATAACAATTAAGAGAAAATTCTTGTATTGCCATTTTTCAAGACAAAAAAAGCAATACTTAGCCATTACTGAGTACGGGGGCTGATCCAATAGTAATGCTTCCTGTTTGTTATACTGGCCCATGGCGTCAGAGGCAGATGTTGGTGGGACGGCAGGAGAGGCTGAACCTTTCTGCCAATATTCTTTTATGCCTTGCTGCCATGCAGCAAATGGCAGAGGGACAGCCTGACGAAAAGGCATCTGACAGGGAAGTGCATATGGAGCAAAGGTGTGTCACTGAATTCATCCATGCAGAAAGGTGCAGAAAGAACTGCACACACTGACATTCATAGATGCTTACTAAACAGAAAGGCAGTGGATGGTGAGTTTCAGCAGTGGCAACAGTGGGTTACCTCCACTAGAGCAGATATTTACAAGAGCTACATTCAGGCTCCTGTTCAGTGCTGGCAAAAAATGCACAGCTAGTAGTGGTAACTATGCTGAAAAACAGTGCTTTGTAGCTGAGAATTTGCTCTGTCAAATAGCATTGTTGTGCTCATTGTATCTGTTGTAGTTTCCACGGAAATAAATGAGAGGCATTAATATATGTAGTGACCTACACACTACCCTGCATTTAAAAAACAGAAAATATCAAGAAGTAGCCAGATAAATATGCTAGATTCAAAACTAGAGTGAAGAATTCCTGATTATTTTTTTGGTCAGATTGAGGAATTTGATTGAAAACATTTACAACGCACATTTGAATCCAGCTGGGTGTTTTGCAGAAGGAAGAACTCAAAGAGTATTTACATAACATTCAGTATTTACCTACGCAATCAAGTTGCACTGACACCTGATTTGCTCCCTCCCTCCCACCAGCCACTGTGGCAAGGGATAGAGTCTTTACGGAAAGCAGACTCTAACAGCTAACACAAGATTACATTCAAATCCCATGTAGAGAGGATTACTACCTATAGACTACCTTCATTTTTAGTTTTCATAATTCACCGAACAACTTATGTTGTTCACTAGTGCATGTTAGCCATTGCAGTGGTAAGACAAATGCAAGTGTCCTGAGTTACACCACGTATGCAAGTTATATATACCACGTATGCAAGTTCCTACTGTACAAAGTATATACAGATATTCAACTTATTTCACACAGGAAGATTAAGGATTTGTATTAGTTTTTATAACTCTATTTTACCAGATGAAAATTACAGTTTTAATGTTAATTACATTAATACCCAAGAATGCTGCAAATCCTCCCTTAAAATTTTTAGGGCTGAGGAAAAGCTAAAGGAGCAAATTAATTCATAATGACATTAATGTAAAAGAACCACATTCTGAGATTCTCTCAGAAGCATGAGCAAAGAATTTAACTTGCCAAATAAATTACACTGAAATGCTGAATTAAATCATACCCAGTATGCAAGTCTAATGAAAAAGAAAGGAGAAGCATATGATAAGTAAAGTCTTACGATTTGCTAACTTTTCTGTTTGCATTTTTCATTAAAATATATATATTTGCCTTTACAGGAAATATTCACAAGTCTAACTTCGTCTACAAGGTGCTATGGGTGTTTTGGATATATTCTGAAATAGATGCTGTAGGTCAAAGTTAGGCGCCTTTAGCAATCAACAATTATCAGTAATGAAATAACATAGCGAATCATTCAACAAATGATTACAGTATGTCTCATAGTACTGATTCTACTGTGTCTGAATTGTCAAAAAAAAAAAACACAAAACAGATTCCTACTGGCACAAAGAGCACAACATGAAAACGGATGACCTCCTGATTATCATGTTTTTGAATGGCTTTTCATAACAGTCACTATAGAATACATTCATTATCTTCAAAACACAGCTTTTGCATGCAACCTAAATGTTTCCTTCACAAGACTGAAAATTTAAGAAATAAAGGATTTTTATTTAATATTCTGTAATAGAAATGTTTCTTTTCCTCTCCCTCTGACATGCTTCAAGAAGCCAAGGTGCATGGTGTTTAGTTCCACCTCTAAGAAGTAAGAAAAAAGGGAGGTATAAGAATACAGCATTTATTTTTTATTTTATGTTACAAAAAGCATATCGAGGTCACTTACTTATCTCTAATTGCCTCTGTATCCGACCTTTGCTGCGTTCTCGAAAAAGAGTTTGGGTCTCGTTGTATTCCGTCATGACCTCCACAAACTTGTGAGCTAATACAGAGTGCTGTTTTTTTTAGGATTTAAAAATGTGCAAAAAGTTTATTTTTTTTCTTAATAGAGCAAATATGACTGTATAACAATCAAAGTGGTATTGAAATCTCAGTAAAACAGAACATGGACTTCTAAAACAGGAAAGTGAAACTCATTCTCTGATTAAGTAACATCCTTTCATTTTCTTTACATTTGTTAGGTTATCATACCTGAGTTTTCCTTATTCTGACATCCACTGACGTTCGATTCGCATTTTCACCCTGATCAAAGCTTTGTTCAATAGCTAAGAGCAAATACAAGAATATTGTGAATCGACAGAGTAACTACAGCACATTAGATAGTGTAAATTCAATAGTGCAGCTCAAAGTTGTTTCGAAAACACTATACATTTTTACTTTTCTCATATATAAGCACCCCATGAACATGCTTAACCTTTCTTGCACGTACATTGTCTGTACGTGTGTGGTGGTGGTGAGGAGGGGGAAAGGGAGTGAAATTCCTATCTATTTTAAATAACATTTTTTTTTTAAACAGTAACTACTTCAATACCTTTTGTAGTCACACTAATATCTACTTGCTCTGGGGACAGCTCAAAAAAATCTAACAAAATAGGTTGCTTTTACAATTTAAGTGATAAACAGCATAGCCAACAGTTCAGAGAAGAAAAGTATACAGTAATGGCAATCTAGTAATATTAGAAGAATCAATATACTTTAAAACTTATGTTGAAGCAGTAAAGGAACACCTATGGGGAAACTCACAGTAAAATTACTTTGCCTAAAGAAATTTAAAATACAACAGCTGCTATTGAGCAGTTTCTTATGCAGACATTTGTCACAAAGACTGCCTCTTTGTGGCTGATCTTCCAAAACAACATTTCATTAATTTCTCTGTGTAGAAATTTCTTTGCACTTTCAAGGTTATTTCTGCAAACAAGCTCTTTGCCCTGAGCAGGCAGGCTGTGCTGAGACCTAGTGTTTATCAGCTATTTATCAGCTATGAAGTGTGTAAAGGAAGGATGAAGTAGAGAGTAACGTCAGTGATATAAGCTGCACATCAGCTGGCAAGAATGGGGAAGTTTTTTTTATATTTTCAGAAGGTTAAATAATAGGAGAATACAGGTATTGCAAAAACACACTATCAGAGTTCCAATATAATGCTGACATCATAGAGCAAGACCTTAAGCAATGAGGAGGAAGCATAACAAGAATGGGAGACACAGAGTCAGGTCCTGATGGTATGTATGAAAAAAAAAAAGCACATGAAATGTATGGACACAGAAGCCCTTATCACTGTTCATTGAATTTCTCTCCACAAATACCAACAGTAATTAAGTATGTTGAGTTACAGAACTCAAAACCATGCAAGACTCAAATCTGTATCAACACTCATGCAAAAAGTTGAAATGTTATATTCAGGGCTCAATGACTAAAAGAGTTAATTATTTTCTGAACCTATTCTTAAAATTTGGGGACCGACTGGCAAGAGTCGGACAATGCACTGTACACATACATAACAGAGTTAAAGGTTATAAATTCAGCTGCAAGGCATTAAGTCTGTAACACTGCTACTGCTAGCATTCTGAATATGTTACAAGTGATGTCAGTTTTACTTCTCCCCACAACTTACCTTTTAACCTAGCTCGGATTTTATTAGCAGTCTTCTTTATTTCCTCATTTAATTCCTCAAGTTCCTCCTTTGTTCCTTAAAAAAAAAAAAAAGTCCAGAACTATTGATGATTGATAACATATCAGAAAGTTTCCTTCTCAAAAGAAATTCAAGTAATCTTTAGGCACTGCCTATGACTAGCAATGTTATTATAAGCAGTGTCATGTTCCTTACACAGCACAGATGCATTATTGCATTTGCACTTAAAATTGTGCTATATCAGATGAGTTAGCAAAGACTCATGGATTTTAAGCATTCAGATGAACATTTCATTAACCAGGGGATCATTGAGTCTATGACTTAAAGCAAAAAAAGCAATCAGCAAAAATCACTCAGCAGAATACACACATGTCCATCCACAAATAAGAAAGATGTGGGGAAAAGGAATTAAAAACGGAAGTTCAGTTTCCAACAGTAACATAAGAATCAGGTCCACAAAAAATGACTCCACAAGAATACCTCTGCAACTTTTCTTCCCAGCTCACTGGTATGCCAAAAGCATACGCCTGCCTTGGACTAGGACGTCTTGAGAACAACCGCTGAGTTCTACTCTGACAGATAGTTTGAAATCAAATTTATTTCAGCTATCTAGTCACACATCCTTGAAATCTAAAACAAGTGATACTCACTCCCTTCAGGATTTGGGGCAGACAAGATAATGCTGTGCTGTTTTTTCACTTCTTCCACATTTTGCGCTATTTTTGCTATGTTATTTCTAATTTCCTCAACCTAGAAGAAGAGAAATATGTCAATGAAAGCATTAAAATAATCACACGTCAAGTTGTTGGGTCTTTGTAATACATCTTTGGTACTAAAAATCTTGAAGTATTCAATCGCAACAGTAGTAAATATCTGACAAATTTCAGACTGCAATCATCCCCTGTGGACATTTAAACAGCTTTGCATTCAAAACAATTAAACCCACATTCATACTTTCATGTGCCACGGAAAAGAACCCAGGAAAACAGTGAGGAGGGGCTGCGTGGCACACAGGAAATCACAGTGTAGAGCCTTCACTATTTATTAACACAAAACCTTATAGAAGTAACAAATTAAGAAACAAAGAAAATTTTAAGTCATGTATAGCAAAAAGTATGTAAAACTTTACCTGCTGGAAAAAGTCATCCATAAAATGGTCTTTTTCAACAATAACAGTCTCTCCATCTTCATTTCCTTTATGCTGTAAAAGGTAACAAAGATCTGTGAGAACTCAGGATACTGTTTTGACACCACTAAGGTCTCTTCCCTATTGCTTCTGCATATACATTTTTGTCAGCAGCCTGATAAGTTAGGAACTGTTCCTCTTCTGAGGACTGCAATCTAAAAACAAGCAGAGGTCAAAGAAAGTCACCTGACTACTATAAAACTGGGAAGCTTAAAGCACGTCCTCCTCTGTAAACAGCTCTAAGACAGAACCTGTCTAGAAGCCCTTACAGGTTTCATTCCCTGTCATGAGTAGAATTAAAATACAATTTTGCAAATAAATATATAAATTCTTTCAGTGGGTAAAGATATTCCCACAGCGAGCCCTACACGAACTAACAAATCATATCCAGTTTCACCAGTATGGAGACAGTAAATGAAATCCTCACACAGAACCGCTAAGAGGGGTGTTGATGACCTTCTGACAGGTGATGTAACGATCCAAAGACTGAAAGCTAGAACAAAGAGCTATCAACAGTTATTTACTAGTTTCACCCTTGGGTGCTTTCAAAGCTGCCATTCTACACCAATTTAGAGATAATTATGTTACACTAAACATACATGCATTACATAATGGATAAACCCTTATAATAGGAGCCAGCCAAGCAGCAGCTCCCAGCAAGAGCTCTCACAGATTTCCAGAGCGCTCAGCCCAGTGCATTCCCTGAGTGGCACTTCCCTAAACCATGAGTCAGCCCAGCACAGCAAGTGGTTCCTGATATAAATAGATTCAAATTTGGTCAAGGGAAGAGAGCCATGCATGACAGAAGTAAGGAGTTCCAGCTTTGTGTTCTCTAGTTCCCTCTGTAGAGCACAGACTGCATGAACTGCACTGAGTCCAAATTAGAACAAGATCACCATATTGTACCACAAACAATGGATCATCACCTTATAAAAACTAATTACAAGATAGGTAACATTAAAAGATTTTCACATTCAACTGATGTCAAAACATTGTTATTATCTAATTAAGTTACATTTAATGATGGTCTAAGCATAAAATCTACCAGGGGTACTCCAATTTTCAAGTAATCTTTCCATTCACACTTTGTCAAGGAGTCTATTAAGTTGTATAATAATATTTTTGCCAGAAATAATCTGTTTTTCATGCTTATAGGAGCCACAGTGTGCCAACTGAAAGAAAAGACTTGAGATGCTGCTGCCCTCCTGGACCACTCTCAGTTTACTCAATGTCACATCCACAGCCGTTTCTGGTAGTTACTCCTGGGGAGATGACCCTTATGACAATGTTAAAGAATCCATCCTTAGGGACTGTAACGAATTAACAGCCTTGCTTAATGAAATGAGATAGTCTATGTCACTTCATTTTTACTCATATCAAAGACTGTAATGCTGAAAAGCCACCAGGCATAAGGCAACAACGAGCTACATTTTAAAAAGATGTCTGTTTTCATCATTTATGTAAAGAACACCTTCTGCATACATTTACTGGGTAAAAAATGTTTTCTAACATTTATAAGGACATTATTTAGATAATGAAATGAAAATAATGAAAATAGTACCAGCTAAGAAATTAATTGTTTAGTGTTTTAATAAGATCCGACCAAAGAAAAAGCTAACATCTGAGCCAACCTTATCTAAAATATATAAAATCTTTCTCCTAAGTCCTATCTGTACAAGTGTAGCTGCAACAAAGCTGAGCTGCACCATCAGGCAGCCTGCAGCCTGCCCCATATGTACTTCACCCTCACGTTTGGTTGCAGTGACGTGAATGACAGATAAATTGGCTTTCTACAATTTGTTGGAAGATTTATGTACTGTCTACTTCAAACATCAGCACTTGAAAGACACCTGATGACTTGTCAACCTCTGTTCTTTATGTTCTTAAATCAACACATACCTAAGACACAGCTTATTTACTAACTCTTCACTGAAGTGACACGGTCTTTTGACAAGCACACAGTCCACTCAAGATGAAATTTAGCACAACATATTCCTTCTCCTAGGCCTTATCTCCATAGAATAAGTACTGTTACAAAAAGAACTGATACAAAAAGCCTCACGGTAATGCCAACAGCAAGCTAATGGTCTGTTTGCAGCTCTGACCTTGACACTGAGAATCTGGGCCATACACCTGTAACATTCAGACTTACAACTTACAGACTTATCAAGTGTCTTCAAAGGTAGAGTTAAATGACAGAATCCAGATACTTGGGCACTATCATTTCTCTCAGCTCCCAGATGAGATGGGGTGCTTTATTCAACTTCTGACATTTTGCATGCCTTCCATACTGGTAGAAACAAGGCTAGCACGAGAACCCTTACCAAACTTATTACTGAATTTTGAAATAGAATAGTTTTTGGTTTCCAAATGACTTTTACTTGCCTCTGAATTCAATTCAAAGTTATTTTCAGTTCAGATCATGAGCTGTCTTCCTGTGTCAGGCTACAAAGAGAACTGACCATCACCACCCCAATGAGTCAGAGCCAACCTGCTGACAGACTGGAGCAGCATGCTGCAGTGAGAGCAGCTCATGAAGCAGCACCACCACACCCCATCCTACCCCCATTGAGAAGGCAGCGGGTGCTTAGCTGCTGTCCATGCACAACTTATAACATCCTTAAAAATCACACAGAGAACTTAAAGTTATTTGGGATAGAAAAAACACATTTGAGGGACTGCAAATACCAGATTCAAGCTGTCCCTGCACACCATAGCTTTACACATGCACTCCCACATTATTCATAGAACTAAATGGCGTATAAGGAAGCAGTGTTCAGGACACTGTAAATCTTTATGGTTGCCTGTCCCAAGTAACTCATTACCTTTGTTACACAAGTAACCTTTAACTCATAAAATATACTACTTACTGCATTTTTATGCACTCTAGAATCGCTTGGTTTATCTAGTCTGGAGAAAATGGAGACTCTGAGTTGACCTCCTTGCTCCCTATAACTTACTGAGGAGGGGAAGCAGAGGCGGTGCTGGGCTCTTTTCTCATGGAGCCGATATCAGGACACACAGGAACAGCACAGAGCTGCACCCAGGAGGTTTGGATCAGACACTAGGAAAAGTTATTCACCATGATGGTGGTTAGAGACTAGAACAGACAACCTGGCATGGTGGTTGACACCCCATGTCTGTCAGTTTTCAGGTGATGTTTGGATAAAGCCCTTCATGCTTTAACTTTTGGTTAAAACTGAAGTGGTGGGGAAGTTGGACTAGATCTCTGTAGGTCCCACATTAAAGTTGAAGTCCTCTGAGTCTCCTTAAATACTCATTATAGAAATTCATACACCAGAGGCATTGCTCCAGGTGTCATTGCATGTATAGGCACCAGGCTTTCCCCTTACCTGCAGCAGTTTACTCAAACCACACTGGTGTTTCAAGAGATCCTTTCAGTGCATCAAGATTGCTCCTTTTCTAAAAGACAGCCCAGGAGATGTAGCAGGCAGCTGGCAGGTCCAGCACCACACTAAAGTTCCCATCTTCTAAAGAAGGCACGATTTTCTCTAGTTGGGAAGAGGATGTAGTATGACCTGAAGGCTACACTGCATGCCTGTAACAGTTTCTTTCTCCAGCAAGAATTTTAACACTGTTTAAGTACCAAATACAGTGTATTAAAAAGAATAACAAAAAGCTACAATGTTATATCTTAATAGTCCACAAGCACAGGCAAGTAGCATTCTTCCCTCTTCATAAAGAGGGCTCAAGGAAGACATTACTACTTCTAATAACATGCAAGCTTTGGTTTCTATTTCTTCTAAAAGAAACACCACACTTAACCAAAAAGGGAGAGTATGTGCAATACACACTGGCGTTCACCATTTCTATTTATTCTCAGATTAGAAAAAAAGAAAAAAAAAAAGTGAAAAACCATGCAGGAAAACTTTCCTTTAAACCAGGCCACATCCTGTTGATGAGAGGCATCACTGCACTTCCCTCCAACAACCCCATTTTCTCAGAACACCGTTTCCAGGACACAAATAAGGGGAAGGAAGGGAACGGATAAACACGCCAAGCTTCCATTTTGTAAACACGGGCAAGATAAAACCGGCGGAGAGCTGAACCGACGCACTGCTCGCTACACGCCTCCAAAGCGCACCGCGGGCACCGCAGCTCCGTCCCGCACAGCGGTGCCACCCGCACCGCAGGGCAGGCAAAAGGCGCCTGGCACGGCCGGAGCCCCGCAGCCTGGGGAGTTCCCGCC
Organism: Bambusicola thoracicus; assembly: GCA_002909625.1. Lineage (NCBI taxonomy): Eukaryota > Metazoa > Chordata > Aves > Galliformes > Phasianidae > Bambusicola > Bambusicola thoracicus. The sequence goes on along the minus strand of PPHD01014745.1, from coordinate 5,187 downwards.
CCGGGGACGCGTCTGTGGCGCTGCCTCAGCGGCCCGGGCCGCGCGCCCCTCCCCGACCGTTACACCCCGCGGCCATAGCGGCCCTCGCCGCCCTCACCTCTGCCAGGTCAGCCAGCCGGTCCTTCATCCCCGCAGCGCCTCAGCTCCTCGCCGAGTGCCGCTCCCGCGGGTCCGCTCTCCCTTCGTCGCCCGCCCGCAGCAGCCGCTGTAGCCGCCACCGCCCCGCTCAGGCCGGGCCCAAGCGCTCGGGCCCCGCCCTCCTTCCGCGGTGCGAGGGGCAGCGGCCGCGACCCCTCCCCACACGACGTCACGACAAACCGGAGCCTGCAGCGCAGCGCGCACGCGCACCCCGGGATGACGCTACGCGGCCACGCGCATGCGGCCTCGCGCCCCCGGCCCCCTTCCGCTGCACCGGAAAGCGCGCCTTGGCTCTGCTGACGACACGGCGGGCGATGCTGGGCGGGAAGGAATCTGCGGCTGCGCGAGCGTAGGAGGCGGGGTTGTGCCGTGAGGAGAATGGGCGGGAAAGCGTACGTACGCGTGCAGGGGGGCGCGCGGCTGTACGGTACCGCAGTGACCCGCAAGGAACTTCCGGTCTCGAGACAGCAGTGCTGCCCGGTACATCCCTTCAAGAAACCGTAACTGTCGCGAGGGAGAGAGTTGTAAAACGTTGTCATATCGTTGAATTTAAGGTTTCTGTGGTGTGTGATGTGGATAGGCTTCTCAAAATCACAGTTAGTCCCAGAAGCTCACAAACTACTCCTCCCTTGGCTGCTGCTCACCCATTTCTGAGCGACCCATTTCTGACTGGAAATGCGAAGCATACCCTCCTGCAGCAGGAGATGGGTCATCCGCTCTTTGTAACTCTCCAGCTACAAAGCGTTAAGAAGCATCGCCTTTCAGTGATAGGGCCCCCAGAGCAGTGCCTGTGGTCCCACAGGAAGGCAGCTCTGGAATCTCGCCAAAGCCCGGGTGGGTGCAGCAGCAGTATGTCTGACAGGCCAGAGAGGTCCTGTGGAGCAGCTCATGGGTGTCTGATGGGAAAACCTCCAGCAGTGCTGTGGTTTTGCCCATGGGTGTGAGCTGCCACGTAAGCTGTCAGATCGCAGACTCACCTGGAAGTGTCAGCACCTCCTTCTGTTTAAATAGACTTTAGGTTACAAGATCAGTAACTGTAGTTTCTAAAGATCTTATCTGGGATACCGAGCCACGCTACTAATAATTTTCATATATTTAAAGAATTTTATTTCAGTGTTAGACTGGGAATTTAAACTTCATGAATTAGCATTATGAGCTATTTCCCTTCAAACCTTTCAGTGCAGTTTCTGGTGTTGCCTGGAATATCAGTGCAGACCTTGGAATGTATGGGCTACGTATTCCAAAACATATTCTTCCTGGCATCTAGAGGTAATCAGCAAACATGCTAAAGAACACCAACAAAACAAGCACCAAAAACCCAATGTGTCCAAAAAAACACCCCAACAACAGAAGCAAGTCAAAGCAGTTCAGCAAGGCAGTGCTTTTTCCAACAAAGCAAATCTATGCAGTGCTTGGGTTGGTGTTATGCTACCAAATAAGCAAAATGTGCAGCAGTGTGCAGTGACTCCTGTACATTTTCTCTCCATATTGCCACTAACAATGACAGTGAACAAGACATAAGCTGCACTTGCACGTAGTGCCTACCACTGAATAACATCGGTGCTATTTCGGCCTAGGGGCATTTAAAAATCCATCCATTCTAGATTACGGATGCTCCAACCGGCATTACCAGACAGACCGCATGAACAATGCCTAACAGCAGGGGAAACATCAGCACACAGACATCGGTGTGCAGCCAGGAACTTGGAATGCATCCGTCTGTGCAAAGCATCTTCTCCGTGCTTTGAAAGAGAGTTCATGAACAACTTTGTTCCGCTAGAATCTGAATGTGAGGGCTCAGAGAACTGTTACAGAGCAGCGCGGAGCCACAGAGGGCTGCGGAGCAGCATTGCCCGGCTGCCTCCTTCCCAGCGGGAGCCGCGTGGCCCGGCGGCTGCCGGCCTTGCAGAGGCACGAGGTGCCGGAGCCGCTAGAATCGGGCCGGGCCCAGCGAGCCGCGGCCATGGCGCCCAACAACGGCCGCCGCGAGTCCGCGCGCCGCGCCTGCCGCCCGCCCGCCCGCCTGCCCACGTGACGCCGGGCCCCTCCCCCTCTCCGCGGCCGCGCGGCGTCGCTCTCCGGGTATTTGAACCGCGCTTCCGCCATCTTCCCAGCGCCCAGTCACGGCACGGAGCGACGCGGATAGAAGCCTCGGGAAAGGTAACGGGGTCGGGACATCCTCCTCTTCCCTTTAGGGCCGGGCGGGGGTAAGCGGAGCCGCTGTGAATGGGGCGGTGGGGAAGGTTGCTGTTAGCGGCCGCCCGGCGGGAGCTGGGCTGGGTCGTGCCGAGGCCGGGCCCGCGTGAGCGCCGCGCTGGGCGCCGTGCCTGCGTGGCGGCCTCTTCCTCCGCCCCTCGATGGGAGCGGTGCGGGGCGAGGACGGTGCCCGTTTGCGTCCCGAAGGAAAGGGCCGGCGGCGTACAGGAGGAGAATGGGAGCGGGGCCTCCAACGGCCCGGGCGGCCGTGAGGGGGGGGAGGGGAGGCGGCGCGCTGCTCAGTCATGGTGGGATGGGGCCCAGCCGGCGCGGCGGGGACGGGGACTCCACTCGGAGCCCCGCGGGACTGCCTCCGGACTGCGTCGCCCGGGACGATTTTCGAACGGGATGGGAGATAGGTCGGGGGGGGTTCCAGTAGAGCGAAGCCGAGGCCGGCTTTCTTTGAGGTGCCCCGCGGAGGCCGCGGCTCGGCCCCGTTTTCATAGCCTGGAAGCCCGAGGGGCGCGGCGGCGTCGGCCTTCCGTTACGGGCTCCAGGGGTGGGCGGGGAGCCGTGGCCGCCATTACTGCGCGCTCCCGCCGCGTGTGGGGCGGCGTGGCGGCGCTTCCCGCCCCATCGGGGGGCCCGGGACCACGCGCGGGGAGGGGAGCGGCGGCCCGGGCCGAACCTCGGCCTATGCGGCGGCAGCCGCTGACTGGCGCGCGGAGCACGCGCCTCGGGAGGCGGTTTGGGAGCTGAGAACGGCGGCCGGCCCCTTCCGGCCGGGCCTTGAACCAGCTCGCCTCTTTGAGCTCACATGCTTCCATTTCCCCTGCAGACCCAGCATGGCTGCCCAAGGAGAGCCCCAAGTGCAGTTTAAGGTAAGGGGTCGTAACTTTCTATTTTTCTTTCCCTTTCATAGAAAAGTAGCAAGAACAACTCTCAAGAACTGCCGGGGATGGTAGGTTTGCTTTCAAAGTGCTGGCTTTACCAATGTGTTTAGCCGATTGTGTACTGCATTGCCTTACAACAGCATTCTGTTGAACTGCCAATCTGGTGCTATTTGCAGCTTTATAAAAAAATGACTGTACATAAAACACCGCTTAAAATGTGTTGACTTCATAGAGTGATATCCATAGCAACAAACAAAAAGTGCTAAGAGTGATTTAGAGCAACTTGTTTTATGGTGCATCAGCTACTGGGGCAGAACATAATTGAGCAGAGTTGTTACCTTAACAGCCAGAAGTCATGAAGGCTGCTGCATGAAAGACTGATACTTGGGTTTTTTTTTTTCAGTATCCATCTAGTATATCCCAATTGTTAGCAAAAAGGTTTCTTTCCCAGCTGCAAGATTATAGGTTTTTTCCTCTAGTAGTTCAGATGCCTCTAGTTTAGTACAACTATATGGACAATGTGTTCAGGGACTAGGTAAGTTTGGACAGGAGTTATAGAATGACAGGTTTAACTTCCTGTGTTGGGCTCAAATTTGTTATTTCACTGGGAATTTCACTGTTTTCTTTACAGTATTTTGTAAGACAAAGTATGTTGCTCTGACCTTCTTTACTTAAATGTATTAACAGCTTGTCCTGGTTGGCGATGGTGGCACTGGTAAAACAACATTTGTAAAACGTCATTTGACTGGTGAATTTGAGAAGAAATACGTAGGTATGTCTGAAGAAGTATAAGATCTAGCGTGTTACAATCAAAAGTATAGTTCATAACTTACTGAGTGCTCTTTCCTATTACTGCAGCAACATTGGGTGTTGAAGTTCATCCACTGGTATTCCATACTAATAGAGGCCCTATTAAATTTAATGTATGGGACACAGCTGGCCAGGAGAAGTTTGGTGGTCTGCGAGATGGCTATTACATCCAAGGTAAGATGTTTATATGTAGAAATATCCTGTATTCTATTCAGTTTGGACACTGAAAACTTTCAGTGGTGAGCTGGTGTATGAGTTTTCAAACTTTGTGTAAATATGATCAGGTTGGTTTCTTTACTAAAACTTAGTTTTATTGTGCTGTTGTGGGCTTTGATATTACTGAAGAGTAACTGCACCTTAAGTGATACCACTCATGCAATTAAGTGGTTAAGAGATAAGTATGCTTAAGTGAGTAAAAATTATCTGTATTAGTATCCTGTGCTGGTGTGAAGACTTGGAAGAAACAAACTGTAAAACTTGAAATAGTACAAAGAATTCTACATATCCTTGCCAGAGGCTAGTTGCCTTTCTAAGGATGTGGTGATAGTCCCTTATCTTCGTGGTCAGGCTCTGTTCTGTGAGTACTACCCGTGTATTTTTTTTTAACATTCTGCAAGGGAGATTTAGAGCCTGACTTTTCCTTTAGAAGTATCAGAATCAAGTGTTCTTTGGCAAGCTGTTCTGGTCAAGGGCATTCTGAGATGTGAACTACAAGCTCTCCACTTATCTGAAAGCCTCAAGAGGCTGAGATTAGTTCAGTAGGTATTAAGATTTTTTTTTTTTTCCTTGGGTATTTAAGTGAATTAAAGTTGTTTTGTAATCCTTATGTAATCCATGCCATACAACAGTAGAATGTTCACAGGACAGCTGCATGAATAAAACCAATTGGCATTTAGGGTTGAGAGCACCAAATATGTAAGATGACAGGGTCGTGGACTGAGTTCTGTGGACTCCTGCACATAGATGATCTTGTGTGTTGACCTGGTAAGCAGCATGTTCTCAACTGTGAGACTGAGAGGGGAAAAAAGCTAATGCTGGCACCCCTAGTACAAGATTATTGTGGGTACTCTTTCGAACTTCATAAGAAAGTGCTTACTTGTCTGATGTTATTGTTCGTTTTTTTTTTTTTACAGCTCAGTGTGCCATTATA
>PPHD01014744.1:0-15453 GCA_002909625.1 Bambusicola thoracicus | reverse complement strand
CTTCCTTCCTTCCTTCCTTTCTTTCTTTTTTTAACCTTTTTTTTAAAACCTTTTTTTTTTTTTTTTTTTTTTTTTAAGTATCTTTATTTCTCACATTTGGGTATTCAAGCCCTGCAGAATTCAGTATGACTTTTTAAAAACTGCAGGTACAGGTAATGCTCACTTAACTCAAATATGCTGTAATGCTCTTTGTGAGAGCTCTCTTTGAAGAAATCAGAATGGTGGATCTCAACAGCTGTGTCAGAACTCTGAACTCCAGAAAAAGCAGGGAATACATGATAATGTATGGTTTAACTGTTGTTAGATTGTTAGACGTCTAAAAGGGCACAAATAGAGTGCCTGATTCTAGATACCAACAGAGTTTATTTGGAACGTTAGTACAGGATGTTTTCCTATGTTTTAAATTTAAAATGCTGCTATAATTCAGATTATTAATCAGTGTGTTAATATCTACTATGGAAAAAGACAGCTAAAACATATTTTTGTATCCTCAACACTTACTGCTGTTGTATTCTATCCACTCTTTATATCACGGTTTTCACTGATACCCTAAGAAGATGAAATCCTTTCCCAGCTAAAGTCAGTGGCAAAAATTTAACTTTATTTAGGACACTCAAATGTCACATGAAGTTTGTCTTCCGTGGTTTGAAGAACATGCTTATCTCATACCTGATTCTTAATTTTAATGTATTTCTCCTGCCCATTCCTGCACCATCAGCTACTTTGCAGTTTGTACCCCTTCCCCAGGGTACTGCAGTCTGTTAAGTAGTAACATTCTGTAGCTGCCACAGAAGCGACACTTTTCAAAACGTGCACTTTTTTCTGTATTGTATTTCTGTTTACTAGATTGCATCCTTTGCTATTTTCTCATTTCATCTGCCTATGACAAATGTCAACTTTCTCTTAACCCACACAGATTTACGTCAGCTCTTTTCTGTCTTTCAACCGTGTTTCATCACTATGCTACTTTAAATATTATAATTACCTTTCTTCTAAACTTACTTCCTCAATTATATCCAATTTGGTCCCCAAAAAGGTGGTGCTTGTGTTTATTAGTTTTCACTCCAGTTGTAATCCACCATGATTCCTGTCATACAGTGTTTTTTAAAAGCAGATCAAAATTTCAAGTGTTTTGAAAGAAAGCTTATTGAAAGCAGGAATAGGGCAGGAAACAAATTCCATTTTATATACAGTCCTTGTGATCAGGAGGCATGTTACCTGAAAAAAGAATTCATTTAACAGGCCTTGTACATTTTTTTATGCTTTGGCATTTAGCCAATTGCTTTAGAATCTTTGTAATTTCCCTCATAATGTTCCATTGGAAACATGTCACCATCAACTAATGTATTCCTTCCAAAAATATTCAGTTATGAACCAGACAGGTAGGACTATCCCAATAATATTTGTTCTTACAATGCTATGAACCAGACTAAACCAAAAACAGTAAGTTTTGAGTCAAAAAATCTGAAAATTAGTTTTCAGTCCCTTTTCCTCCATTTCTTAGATAAAACAATTTGTGATGTCCATGTTAGTTTTCCTCTTGTTAAGACAAATTTTAGATGACTTTCCAAGAACGGATATGCTCTACTAGGCAGCACTCTCAGGCATGAGGTATAATCAGGCCTCATGAACTGATTGGTATACAGTGGGAGTCTGAAGCATGCACAGTTGAAGTAGAGTTAGAAATTTACCTGTGTGATATTCGCTTTCAGATTTTAAGATACTTTATTTTCTCAAACACTACAAATATGCCATGTAATTGCAGTATTTTACTATTCCAACTACAAAATTGTAGTGTCTAGACAACACCATGTGTGTTTCAGCCAGGCAAAGCAGCATTACTGTCCCATTTTCTTTCATTGGCAACTGACATTTCCCCTCCATTTCAGATTCACAGAGCCACATTTTAATAGAAAAGCAAAATACGATATTGCAGTTAAGATGTGAATTGATTATAAATAAAAATCTCTATTCTTATTTCCTTTGTTTCAATTGCTGTTAATTTGCTGGTGCCTTTTTCGCTCTCTGAAACTTCTGTGAATAACTGAGATGATAAAGAATAATTATAATTAAATTATGCTGTCTGTTTTGAAGCTTGACCATTGGAATGCGAAACTGTATGGGTTCACCTCCATCCAAAAGTATTTCTGAAACAAAATACTTGTTTCTGTCTCACTGAAGCCAGAAAATGAATCTGAAAACTGAAGAGTAAATGACAGGAATAAATGATGCCTTGTCAAGTCCTAAAAAAGGCTAATGAAAGTGCAGCTGCCAAATCTGACTGAAATCAGTGGCCTGTGAATTGCAATGTTCAAGGGAAAAAGTCAAAGATAATCCAGATGTTCCCAAGCAGAACACTTTGCAATACTTTTTCATCCGTTTTCTTTCTGACTGTATAAACTAAAGAAAAAATAAAATCCATAATTGAGATTTTTTAAAATGCATTTTCTGAAGGTTATAATTTGACCTTCAAAATGATTTAATGTGCCTAGCACATTATTTATTTCTGTACTCATTACTTTAAAGGTGACTTTTATGTACTATTTTAAGTACAGGATTGTTCATGTGAAGGAGGTTTCTTAGGAAGTTTCTTTTGACAGGCTCTTTTATATCCTTCCTGAAGTGCTTTTCTTTTGGCAATACATAAAGCGAATCCTGAAAATCAAAAGGAGATGTGCATAATTCTGAAACTGACTACTTTTCACCTTTTGGTTTTTTTTTTCTTCTCATTGTGCTGGATGTCAAAATATTCTAAGCTGGAGACTAGTGAATAAATCTTCAGTTAAATCTGTTTTAAAGAGATATTTGATATTTTGCTCATTTTTGGATTTACATTTGTTTTAGAGCTGCACCAGCTCATGGTTAATCCACTTGTTTACTTAGAGGCAGCAAAATAAATAGAGTCATATAAAATCATAAGTGAAAGGGCTTAAGTGTGGATTTACATGACACAGCGTGCAGAGCCATCATTCTTTTCTGAGAAAGAATGGAAAGAGATTCTCAATTTATATTTTCCTGTATTGGGACCCTTTGTTACAAAAAAATGGTTTTAAAGTGTGTGGTTACACTAGAGCCTTTCAAACAGTTAGGATCTTACAGTCTTAGTTATTTGTCAGTTTTACTTTCAACTCACTATAATTTTTTTAAAGTCTTTAAATTCAGTCCAGACTTTTGCATTATGTGCTATCTGTGAAATATACAGAGCATTCATTCCAGTGTGAAAATATCAAATATAGTGTTCTCTGTACTTAAAAGACAGCGAAGTTTTTTTAGCAAGGAGATCATAATTTATTACAGCAATAAGACAGTAGTGTTACGTATTCTGCTTCCTCTTAACTGTTCTCTTGGTAGGTTTTGATGTTCCCAAGGTAGGTCTTGATCTTGGTTTAAAGCAGCATATCTTTAATTAAGCATATATTTTAATTAAGGCACTTCTATTTCAGAAAATATGCCTTCATTCTGGTAGATAATTCGTGAAGTCATGTGATAAAAGTTTTGAACTAGAAACTTACATGAGGAAAACATTCCTTTCAAGCAAAGGGAGAAGAGGTGGAGTAGAAAAGAAGAAACTATTTAGAAATGAATCAGTTGTGAGTGAGAATGTTTCTGGAGAGCAAATTTGTCAGGAACATGCCTTTTCCCCTTTCTCCCTTCTTCCCTCTTCCTTTGAAAGAATAATTTCAAAGGCCTGCCTTCAAATACACAGAGGATTTTGTACCGATTCTCCACTCCTGAAGGCATCTAAACTACAGTTTCTGTTAACTTTACAGAGATGAAACCATACCCTGCATCCTACTGAGTGAACATTGGTGAACTATAACAGTGAAATTCAATCAAACCTGAGTAGACTTTAATAGGAGGCAGACGAATGGGAGAGTGTTTAGGATATGAGTTTTTCAATTAGATCAGTGGAAAATTCATATTCATTTGAATGGTCTGTAGACTGGGATATCCTCTGAGTCCTGTTAAGGATCCTTTTGTTATTTTCAATGGGTTACCCAAGATGGTGATGCTTTACAGAGGTGCAACTTTAAACTTATATGAGAATTTGTTGGGTAATAATTGCTGTCAAATATTCACTTACCTAAATAAAAACCACTTTTTATATGTAACCTTTTATAAGGAAATCTCATTATTGCACATGATTCACTTTCTGCTTTTTATACGGCTATTTCATGTAGCATTTGGAAATAGGCATGGATGGTTTAATTTCATTTAAATTCTGTCTACATATAATGTAGGTGACTGTCAACAGAATTATTCTTTCTGGTTGCCCTGTTTCAGTCTGCTAAAGAAGACCATCACAATGTGCATGTATGGGGCTGTGGCTGCCAGAGCCTGTTCATGGTGACAGATGTTGGAGGTTCATCTGCTAATTTCCCATTAGAAACAGAACAGTAGGCTAATGACGCAATCTAGTTATTGGAGGCTTTATTTTAGTTTTTGTTTGTATGGCTAAGTTTACTAAAGTAGCTTAAAAAGCACTGGGTGTGTTTTCAGTTTTAAAAAATTTTGAGGGGTTTATTTTAAGACGAAAATATTTATTTTTCATTTGCCAGTAACAATCTAATATCTGTGATCTGTAATTAGGTTCACAGCTTACCATAAAGGATGAGTGATGCTTACTGAACTGCTTCATTGTCCTTATTGTGGTGAAATGACTGATTTTGTTTTACCAGCTGTGACTTTGGAGGCAAGCTGAATGACAGGGAACACGTAAAGTCCAACTGATTAACATATTTCCAGCACTTCACTATATGTGTGTCATTCAGAATTCAGCAGCAGGTCTTGCTTGATAAGCTTGCTCTTGTCTTCGTGTTCTAAGGAACATTGTGCCTCTGCATGAGATCTATTGTACAGATGGAATCTTGAGTCCTTTCTGAACCAAAATTCCCTGTGAAAAATGGCATCACTATCGCCATGGAAGGCTCTGATTACGAGGGTAGATGAACTCCTCACAAGCACAGTGCATCTGCCTGGGGAAACAGAACATGTAGTTCTATGACTAATTTTTAATTGTAGAGCAAAAGGATGAAAGACAAAGTTGGGAAATACATGGTTGATTACATGTCTTCTATCAAATGAGAACATTTTCAAAAGACAAGCCCAATTATACCCGCTTTTTGAAATATTGTATCTGCTTCTCTCACTAATATATCTATTTATCCCAATTTCCATCACTTATAGTAGAAAGTGAGTCTATGTTGTTCTTTAACTTATTGTATATGTGACCAAGGTGATTGAAAGGTTGCATGCAACGTGTTCTGATTTTCTATGCAAAGGGTAGAATAAGTTATGTCAGCAAGTTAACAAGAAGGAGCTTCTAGTCTATCTGTGAATGTGTTCTGAGTATCACAGAAGCTTCCTAGATGTTGGTAAAATTCAGTGATGTCAGAAATTAAATGAGTGTCACAAATGGCCTTAGTTTGACCTTTGATGAGCCACAGTGATGAGACAAGTGTTGTGTCTCTTAGCAGTTTGGCATCTGATAACATCGAGCCATTTTACTTTTCCTCTTTTAAGTGATACAAATTGCAGATGTTTTAATGGATTATTAATTTCAAACTGCAAAGGACTTAGTGTGCTCACAAAAAAGGCTTAAATACTTGAATAGAGGGTTACACTTGCATACCTGGCCTAAAAGTTGGATTTGAATGATATGACACGTGTGCACTTAGGAGGTGCCATTAAAATGCTGATGTTTTTTGCCATCACCATGGAAGACACTCTATGGTGTCTTAGATAAATAGATTTAGGGAAGCTTAAATGACTGTCATGCTCATTCCTGGAAATTATTTATGGTTACAATGCCAGAACAGGGTGACCCTGTTTTGTACTTTTATTTTGGTAGTGTTTTTCATCAAAGGGTACCAACACGCTTTACAGATTAGCATTAGGAATTAACATTCTGGACATGTTTATCAGCCCAATATTTAGTGTCTTTAAGAACAGAGGGCTACCAAATCTATGATTTTACTGTGAAAACACTAAGAACAATGTAGGATCTTCTGTCAACAACACAAAAGCATCAAGCTCAAGAAAACATCTGTAGAGTTACAGAATTCATGGTCACCTGTATGTGGTCACAACTCACAATTTGGCACAAGACATACTTGTCCACCTCTGAGACAGTGTCTAGTGAATGCTTAGTAGCTTAGTGATTCACTGGACAAAACATATTCTGTGTGGTTAAAAACAGTACTTCCTCCATTAGTCATTAACCTGCAAATGAGTAAATACATTTCCTGAATGACATCTGCTCAGCTGGTCTGTTCTTCCATGATGAAATTCCACTTGTTACCACCATAACATCTGCAAATAATTTAAGTTCCTATGTGTTGTTTTTGACTATGAATAGTGTCTCCAAACTATATGGTTTTTGTAAGCACCATTGTTACCACCATAGCAAGACTTCAAGAACAGCGTGAACAAGGAAGAGAAAATGACATGTTTCATGAACAGTAACTGAGCTTTAGCAAAAGCAAATTATTTTAGTGTGAAATTCAGAATTTCATGATACATATTCAGTAGACAGTGTTGGTATCATTCTAAAAAGAAACACATTGGACTTCTAGGCAATACAATAAAAATTTGTACTTATCAGAATACCAATTATAAGATTTGTTTTCCTGTCAGAGTAGTTTTCCTGCAAAATAAACACTGACAACAGACCTGGTGCTATCCTGGCTGAGAGCCCCTTAAAAAAGCTGTTTGCGGAGGTCATGGATGTGGGCTGTATAAACTGATAAACCATTTTCATTGTATGGAAAATTTTAACTTTCTTGTATACAGTTTGTATGAAGGCAGCTCTGAAAATGATGATTCCCACATGTAAATTTGATAAGGGGTACGTATCTCCAACATTCTGAATTTCTTCACTTCACAAAGAAAAATGTGTTCCTTGAGTCTTCTATAAGAAAACAGAAAAGTAATAACACACTCATCTTAGAAAACACAACAGCCTGCAGTGAAATTAGATGACTGCATTTGTTTTGATTAGATATAGATGAACAAAAATGATCCTACTATGACAAACCTACATGGTCTCTTCTTTTTTTAAACTGTTTTCTTTGAAATTAATTGTTTAATGTAATTACTTTGAATCAGTTTTCGAAAAATTCAAGACCACTAAGTGTCTTGCTGTCAGATGTATCCCTCGTATAAATGAGACAGTTCATGATACAATCCAGACTATTAATGGGTATTTCTGTTTTTGAATAAATCATACGTGATTTTTTTGTCACATCAGTAATACGTGATCCATGGAATTGAGCCCTCAAATGAAGCAAAAAAATAAGTTAATAAGGATTTATAAAATGAAAGTTTGATTTTAAGATTTTAAATAGTCTTCAGTACTTACTAAATGTTAGTTTGATGAAGAACCCTCTGGGAGGTAATAACACAGTTTGTAATTCATGACTACTTCTTGCTACAGACTGGCCCACTGAAATTTAGTCCACTTAAGGTGACCAATAGGCCTTACTCTGTATGTTTATGTGATTTAACTGTAATGGTCAGAAAGGAATCATATGCCAAGTAACATGGAACCCATCAGAGTTTCAGATAATGTGGTAGAGACAATATTGCGCTAAATGTAATTTTAAAAATAACATCCATTTTTAATAGCATTTACAGCATGGAGACTTTGTCTCCTAAGTCATCCAAACTGATGGAAATCTGGATGGAAATCTCACAGTATGTTTACAACTTGGTACCTATAATTACGATAACCATACTTCAAAAACTCATGGTCAGCATCAGTAAAATGGTGTAAAGTGCTTAAGGAGTGTGATGTCTAGGTTAATCTTCCAACCTAAGTTGATCCTTACTGAGTCAGGATGAATTAAAAGGGAAATATTGCGAAGCATACTGTGAGCTATACTGACTGCCAGCTTCAAAGGTATTGACATAAAAGGATAAGAACATGAAAAGAGCAAAACTGTCAATGAAAAAGCAGCAGCAAGAAAAAATGAACAGGCATCTGAAGGACGTTACATATTCCATCATCTTTTTAGCCCTAGTGGGACCAGTATTATTTTTGTTGAATATCTCTGAGAAAATTCTTGAAAACAATAAGATTCTAAATCCCAAAACTTTGCTTTCCAGAAACCCTCCTCCTACTTTGCTACATCCTGAAAAATGGTGCAGAGGATTCAACCATTTCATTTCACAGTGAGTATTATTTGTTTTAAAACTAGTTTATTCGGAAACTCACTATTTTTCAGATGTTGAAAGCTGTTCAGCAGTTCCATCTTCTCATGTAATTTGTTTCACAGCTTCTCTGAACTCCTTAGTTGGCTTACTTCTTGACTTCTTGATAGAGTCGGAGCATGTTTATAAATATAACTGATTTCCTTGATGGTTTAGCAGAGGAGCTTTGTGTCAGAAAGAAAAAGGGTTAGTGAAAATGGCTGCTGGTCAGTTTAAAATAAGAATTTAAAAGACAAGAAAGAAAAAAAAATTGCCTTTTTCCACTTTACTAATATTCAGTAAACCGTATATGCACATGAATAGGGGTTGTACAAATAATGTAACACGTTACGCGAATAATATAATTATTCTGGATGTGATATTATCAAGCACTGTGAAGTTTCTACTGTCCAGATAACTAAATACTTTGAACACTACTCACCAATACTGACTTTTCAAGATAGATTTGAAAACCTGTAGATTTCCATTTTTAATCTGTTGTGTATTGGTGTATCTACAGTTTCTTGTGGAGTAGTACAATATCTGTACCTAACAGCTTTTTCAGTCAGTTTTGTAATAGTATCTTCCCATTTTAGAATAAGTTAAGAATGGAAAGATTAATGCAACTTTTATAAACATTTTTTTTTTTTTTTAATATTTCAGTTTATCATGCTGATGTTTAAATTGGCCAGGAAGGTTAGGCAAAAATATAATATTTGGCCTGCTGTAGAAAGCCGTTTTTATCATCACTGCAGTGTGACCCAGGATCTCTTCTTCCAGTCTAAGTAGTAGAAGTACATCACTTTACAGCAGATTGAAATAAGTTCTGTTTCTCCATAATGCATGTCCTTTTTTACTCAACAGTGTACACTCTAATCTGTGGTGGAATCAGTGCTTAACTACAAAAGTCACTGTTTTGTGAATAAATTCCATTCTGTTGTAGAAAACCATTCTTTTTACAGTATTTATGGACAGTACCCTATATTTTGGGAACTCTGGCACCAGTGGGTCTTCCTCTTCTCGGCTGAGACTGAGAATAATATAAAAAATTAAATTTAACATTTGTCCAGTCCTTCAGTCCTTCAGTTCAACGTGTATTGTTTTTAATCTTGTCCTTTCAATTTTCAGTATTTTTCAATCGTATAATTGTTTTTAATTACTTTTGCTTGATTACTTCCTCTCACTAGCAACATCTGCAAGTTTACAGATCTTACTTTTAATTTTTTACACTAACACACACAATGAAGTAAGGAAGCATACTCATACGCAATCTCTTAACATGAAGAGATGCAGCAATTGTAATACAACCACAGATCTTTTAGCTGTTACTGACAATTGGCTCATTTATGTGCATTAGTTATATATTTTATGATGCCTGCCTTGTGACAGCTTAGTTATGATAAATTAAAAGCAATGGTTTTATAAATTCTATACTGCCTTTTATCCATATGTTGGTACCTTGTCTGATGTTTCTGTCACCCTTGTGATGAGTGCTTAGCTTTAGAATAATTTCATTATCTACCTCCTTCCGGATGGCTAACATCATTTGCATAACAAGCTTATCTGGTTTAAGTTGCGGGCCAGACCTTGTACTGGCAAAAAACAAGTATTCATCTGTTCCTGAGCATATTTCTGACTTCAGTTCTATTGACACAATAATTTTATCTATGCCAAGATTGCCAAACTTGGTCACTGTTACCTTCCCCCTCCCCCCGTTGTCATTTCTTGAAATGCCAGAATGTTTTTCACTGTCTGAAGAAGCATTTTACTTATAAATGTTTTCTCCTGTACTGGAGTGATTTGCAACATGACTGAGCTGGAAGTCTGAGTTTACTTTCATGGTTAACTCCTTGAACTGTTAAAGCAATATATTATTTTTTCAGAAGTTAAGACTGTGTTTTTAAAGTTTTTAGCTGTGATTCTGCTGTTCCAAGAAAGATGTTGTTGCGGCAGCATAATTATTTGAGATAGCTACTTACAAAGTCTGAAGGTAGAGCAGGTCAAGGTAGTTAATAGCTCAATGAATTTATTTTTGTATTTCCAGTATTGTCGAGCTTGACTCAAGAACACGACTGTAATGTGTGTACCTAAGATTTTGTTTTAAAAAATTGAGACGATAGAACTTCAGCCAAGCCATATTTGGCAGCTCAATTTGTATGTGGTATCTACTGAGATACATGCAGCACGTTACATAGGTTTAAACACGTCAGTAAAGTTCTGTGTATGCCTATTTATCTGTAGTAATGTAACTGTCCATGAAGAACTTGACTGCTCCACTTATAACGTGAGAAAGAATTAATTATCTGTATATTTTTAAATACTTATCAATAGAGATTACCATTTCTATAAGGCTGAGTAAACAACCACATCAGTTATTGGAGAACTGGCTCCTACAAATGGTAGGCTTTTACCTATGTTCATTTATCTGTTCAAATAAAATACCAGTTTTGAAGAGTACATTCTGTCTAAATGCTTGAGAAGTTAATTTTTTGATAACTACGACGTAGGTATTACTGTTCTCTCAAGACTAAAATGTTTTCCACCATTTGAGACGTCAAGTGATTCAGAACTCATTCATTAAATAATATAGACTTTATGATGAAATGAATTTTTCAAAAGTCACTAAAATTAGTCAGTGTCCACAAATAATATTCTTGGCAGTTTAAATCTTGACTGATCTCTAGGGATAGATAGAAGAGTTCATATAGTCTCGAAGCAGGACGATACAACAACCTTTGTTTACATTACACCACAAAATGGTAATCTTAATTAAAATGAGCAATGGTATCTCCAGAGACAGACATTCCCCTTTTAAATTTATTTAACGAATGATGAGCTATTACGGTTCTTTGAATCAGTCTTTCATGAACTGCAAGGACTTCAAGAATTCAGGAATTCAGGAAGTGGTAAAGTCACAATGTGAAATTACAGGATTTATGATCATCATTTATCATCAGAAAGTAAAGTTTATTTCAGCAGTGATATTGTAAATACAATGCAAATTCAATTTTCAGTCTCAATATCCTTAATTTTTGCACTCATTTTTAAAAAGCCTTACAAGCTGCATTTCATATTGTTGAGTTTACATCAGAGTAATTCAGTTAACAAATCATATATATTATACAGTTTGTAAGTGCTCTGAATGTGTATCAATTTTTTTCACAATCTAAGCAGTTGTTTAGTGACATTCTGTTTCTATTACGTAAAGACAATTTTACTGTTTCTGTCACTGAGAGCATGATATGTGGTTGACATAATTCATTAATTTGACAGTGTTAGAAAGACCAAGAGGTTTGCAAATGAGAGAAAGATGCAAATTGCTATATTGTAAGGTTGCTACCAAATCTGTAAATTTTCCATTTTATTCATGACTATAGACTTTGAGAATACATATAAAGATTCATTTGAAATGCTAAATTGTAGTACCTGACAAAAAAACTCCAATACTTTTGGGTATTAAATGAGACATTTTTATACAGATGAATGGTCATATATAATGGATACAATTATTTTTAGCTTTTTAATGAGCAGTTTTAGGAAAAAGCCACAATTTTACATAGAAGTAAGAAATTCCCATGGAAGTTTGGAGCCCAGACTCTGTAAAGAATTGTGCTAGATCACATGAATGTCATAGCATCTAGATCTTTCTCTCAGTAGACTGCTGAGTTCCTTATCATTAGCACTGAGCAGTTGTTCTCGTTTTCTTTCATTTGTTTGTTCATTGGCTTGCTATTCCCACCTGTAAAAAAACAAACCAAACAAACAAATGAGAAAAATCCTACAGTTTACTTACTAAGGATAGTGTAGGAAGAAAGATGTGTATCTGTGCTAGGGTAACAAGTCTAGTTGGGGAACATTAGCAATTTTAGAAATAGCGTGCTACAGAAGAGATTGTAGAATCAAAGACAGTGTGTGAAATAGTTGTCTGATGAGACACTTTCTTTACTCCCTTCTTTAAGCTTCTGTTGTAAGTAAGTGCCAAAATCCTACTTCTGTTTCATAGCTGAGCACCATCTCAGAATCTGCATTTAGTGTCAATGTCAACCTGCGTCAACCTGTCAGTCTTTTGTCTAGCTTTTCTGTAAGGATTGTGCTTGCATCCAGTGCCCTCTTCCCATGATCTCAAAGTTTCTGTCCACTTCTTTGGTAGAAGCTCATTTTTCAACCACTCATTTGTTGTCATTTGTCTATGATCCTGGAAAAAACAACAACAACAACAAACCCAACCAAACAAAAAAACCCACCACCACCATTGCCATTTCTTTTTGCCTCTGATTGGTACTTTCTACCATATTCCCTTCTGGAAATGTTTAGAACTTTTAGCCCCAACTTAAACATAAACTGCTCCAGTTTTGCTTCTTGACCGATTCCAGTGAGAAAGAGAAGTGGAATGTGTCTGTGCTAATTTTGTAGTAGTTTGCTTTTAGGGGTGAACTTAACTCTTCCAGTTAAACTTGTCTAGTTGTCAAAGAAAGAGTTTCATATATGTTCTAGACAATCCATGTTTGTTTGGAATGTGTTTTTGATTATATGAAAGGCAAAAGTGTGAAAACATGATAAGCAGTAAGAATTTGACTTGTAAAAAAAACGAAAACAAATAATATTCCCCCGTTTGACTGATAATAGTTCCTTCACATTGGACTAACTCAGCAGCAGGAGAATGGTAATGCCTCATTCCTCTCAACTGTACTTGCATAACGAAGAATAAAGTTTAATTCGTAGTTCTACAGCTGGAGAAGAAGGATGTCTTGCTTAAAGGCACCCAGTAATCAAAGGGAGAGCTGGGCATTCAGCAGTTCAGTGTACTGATAGATGAAGGCAAGCTTCAGGGAGTAAAGATATGTCAGCTGTTGTCTTGCAGGCCATGGCATCCAGATCAGGTCTGGCACAGGGATGGTAAGAATGTTACCGTTGCCTGTGGACACCTAACTAGTGGAACTAATCTGATCTGGTCTGCCCAGGTGATTGCTAGCTAGCTCATGTGGAGGCACATCAGTGTGGCCACAGTTGGAGTTTCCACCTATAGAGAAGAGGGAATCAAACGGTCAGTTTATTGGTGTGTAAGTGAGAAGACATTTCTCAACTCCTCTGTGATTGACATAGTATATCTATGGTTGCTATTTCAGGGGCTGTCCTTATTTACTGGAAAACAGGAAAGATTGCACAGAATGCTTTGCATCTGTTCTTTTCTTCTTTCTGCTGTGATAGGGGACGTAACAGAAATATGCTGTCAGCACCTTGAGTATGCTTTCTGTATCTTCTAGCTTCTGTATGCTCCATCTGTCTCAAATCAGTTGCATGCTGTCATTACAAAAGGAGATTTGACCTAAGGAAGAATGTTTGATACAAAATGCAAAATGTACTGTTTTTAATAAAAAAGCTTCAATTGTAAAAGTTTTTTTGTGCACCCAGGTGTGCAAAGATAGCCCAAAGAAAGAGTAGGCTCATTCCTGGTAAAAGACTTGAAAAACCCTGATTTCACTGTACAGTAGATAAATGCATTTGAACATTTGTGATATGCTTGCTAGAATTGTTCTCAGGGAATTTCAGGTATTTCTAGTAAGGTTTCAACTAGAGCAAAGTTGGACCCATTACAAGAACTGAGGTGCTGCTGCACGGTTTCCCATTGTTCCCGAACCACCTATATGAGCCAGATCAAACTGCCATGTCTACTCAGCTCAAAGGAGGCTGGGAAACCTGTTGTTGTAGCTGTATCTGTAGAAGAGAGAGAAATCTATTTGCTACACTTGATTTTACAATTTCAGAGTTGAGTGAACCTTTCATAGGTTTCAAGAATGTGTTCTAAATTACACTCTATGGTGCTTCATGTTAAAAATGAAATGGAAAGAAGATTTGTTTGGAAAACAGGTGCTGGTGACATTTCAGTATTAAGTGTTGGTCTCATTTCTAGGTAAGATTAGTTATTTATGACATTTGCTACCAAAATGCAGATCAATAAAGATATAAACATGTTCTGAGCATCAGGATTTATATTATGCATGTGGTAATTGACTACTTTGTCATAAATTCAGTCTTTCATCCTAGCAGCAGAAGGATCCTTGTAAAGTAAAATCCTTGTTATTTATCATGGTATGCTCATTCAAGACAGGAGATCTGTTTAGCTTATAACATATTCCCAGAGCAAGCATTTTGTTTTTTCCAGAGCAGTAGCTATATTTAGTTCTGAAGATAAGGTTATTTGTATCCTGTGTGTCCCACTGAATTAGGACCAAAACCAGAAATGCTGTTGGCAGAGCTGTCACAGGTTTTTAGATCATTTTTTTGCAAACGAGTGACCTGCAGCAGTGGGGGATGGGCAGACCCATTCCTAGGAGGCTTCAGGGCAGCAGGCGCATCCCTTCATCATTCAGAATGTTGCACAGGCGATGGCTGCTCTCCTCCACCTCTCTCTTGCATGTGACTGCTACAGCTGTGTATAGTACAGAGATAGGAGGCACAGTCAGTGTGCTGGATAGGAGCAGAGCATTTTAGTCAGTTAAAAACAACCAGGGTGATACTGGCTTGATCTGAAAAGTTCTTGTGCTATAAAGATTATTATTATTTTCTTTAGAGATGCTGAGGTTTTGAGTTCTCATCTCCTTTCCTAGAAAGGATTAAGCGTGTCTAAGGAGACTAATTTTGAATATAATGCACCATAGCAATATAATTTTGAATATAATGCATCATAGCAATGAGGGCATGCTACAGTATCCCTAAATACTCATCTTTATGACATTACGTAGCTTCGGACATTAGAAGTCTATACAAATAAAACATTTGATAAATAGTACTGGAGAATGAGGTCTCTTGTGTACACAGATAAGAGCATGTTTTATCACACCAACATGCCATTGTTTAATTTTACATGAGCAGCATTGTTCAGACATTACATGACATTTATGTCTATGCATTTTCTCTAGGAGGGAGACTGCATACAACAGGTAGCAAAACCACACACATCAGTAAGTCCTCAGAGATAATAACGTGATCTACAGGAATAGTAATTTAATAGCAGTCAGCAGTCAATACAGTGGTAGCAGTAATTCTCAAATAATTGTCATTTTTCTCTGCTTAAATATTCAGTACTTATTACAGATATACAAGCTTTATTGATAGTTTTTGTCTTGTTTTACTTTATCCACGAGAGTTCATGGAGAAGCCCTTACCCACAGTCACTTCTGGTCATTTCCTCTACTGACTCAGCTCTGGTTTATCTGTCCAAATTCTGTCCTGAAAAAAGATCCATGTTAACAATAACCACTT
>PPHD01014743.1:0-16515 GCA_002909625.1 Bambusicola thoracicus | reverse complement strand
GAAGACTTGTCCAAAGGAATCTCACTGGAAGCAGCTCTGCAAAATGCATCTTGAATGAATCATACATAAGGACTGTCCACACTTCTTGCTTAGCCACCAGAAACATTTACATTGGCCACCAAGAGCTTTCATACTAAAGGCATTTCTCTCATACAGTTTGCCAGAAGTTACAATATAGTCTTTCCCTCACCTTCTTACATCACTTCGCTGTCTTCTGTGGCTTTCAAATGGAGCCTAGGCTATATAAGAATGGTGCAGACTAAAGCAAGCACTTGGAATGCTGTTGAAAGGGAAGTAACATATTTTCTACAAGTTCATGTCCACAAGTGTCCTGAAGGGATCACAGACAATCACAATGAAAAATCACTTCTGCCTCGGAAAGAGTAGTAGCATGGAAAAGAAAATACTAATGGCTTAGAAGCATTAGAAAGCATAAAAATGCAAAAACAGAAGAAAAGTCAGAAGAAGGCTTTCACAATCCCTAGGAGTTCACAGAGCATGGCTGAGTGGCTTCTGTGGTGTTTTAAGGAATCCACTCCAAAACAAAATCAGGCTCTAGTTTGTATGTGTAATGTTAACCCACTCTAAATACAAGAATGTATAGGCAGCAGAATGATACCAAAGGACACGACAGAACTCTTGATAAACCTCCACTTGTCCACTTGGGATGGAGTAAGACTGATCAAAGGAGGGAAAATTGTCTCCACTTTCTTGAACAGTTACGTAGAACTCTGCAAAGAAGAGGGCTGGCCTCTGAAAATCACCCTGTCAACTACTGTTTCATCCCTTCTCACTGAATGGCACCCAGCTATAATTTTAGGACCCTTGAAAAGAAAAAGGACTTCTCATGTTATTGTGTTCCTCTGGCAAACAAAATGTGAGGTGGGTTTAAGGAAAACTTCACAGAGCTTTCCTGTGTACCCTGCAAGATTGCCATGCAGAAGTCCTTAGTTCACGGAGCAAATAAATGAAAGAGCACTACCCTGCTGTCCCATGGAGTTTTGCAACAACCCGCAGAAGGCAAATCCTTTACCTGGAGTGCACTTTTCCTACTTAGAGGGGCTGTGAATAGGGATTATTGCTGCATCAGTGCAGGAATCAGCTTAAGGATAGGACACAGTACACAAATTAAATTTCTGAGCCATATGTAAATTCATATTGCACAGCAATGTGATACAGTACAATCGTTGCCTACAGTATCAGCCTTCCTGCCAGTATTCCCTTACATGTTGTTGCTGTGTGACAGATGGCAGCAGAGGGGCAGTCTGACAAAATGGCGTCTGACATGAAAGAATGGATGAAGCAAAAGTATGGAACTGAGTTGCTCCATGCAGAAAAAAATTCACATTCATTAATGCTTGATAAACATTTCTGGAGACGAAACAGTGGATGTGAGTACAGTGAGGCAGTGGGTGGTGCATTTCAGCAGTGGTGACAACAGCAGTCGTCACCTCCGCAGCAGATTTTTTTGCGAGTGCAACATGCAGGCTTTTGTTCGTAACTGACAAAAATGCAGAGCTAATGGTGGTGACTCTGTTGAAGAAGTAATGTTCTGTAACTGAGAATTTGCTCTATCAAAGAGTGTTATTGTGTTCTTTGTATCTGTTGTAGTTTCCATGGAAATAAATAGGAGACATTACTTTTGGAGTAGCCTACGTATAATAATGTAATGATCTCGCTACCCCTAAAAATCTTGAGGTTTTGCATACCATCTCACTAGATTCCCTATGGTTAAAGGGCAACATCTTTGTCCGTCCTCTTATGTTTTTAACATAACATTAATGATTTGAGGTTACTGCTGGGTTTCCTCAGCGTGACATCTGCCTCAACAGGATTTTGGTGGAGCTTTTGTCTGTTCTATGTTTGTGTGGGAGGCAGCAGAAGCTTTTCAGGGAATGGAAGGCTTTCTCCATTGGAAGTAAGGGAGCTAATTATGTCTCCTTTAAAGAGAAGCAACGGGTTTTCTTTTCTGTTGAGAGAAGATGACATGTCCATCATCCCTCGCTTTTTCATTCCAAAACAGTATTGTGATTGTATTGCTGAGTCTTGGAAAACTCCCTAATTCACAGGTTGATTTTTGCATGTTCCAAACATCTGGGAACAAGGTTCAGCTGACTGATGAATGTGAACTCTGGTGGAAAATGCTGAAAAATTGGAGGGGTAGGTGGGTAGATCTAGCCCAGCTGTCCATTTTGTATATTGCTGCTTTCAAATTTAGCTTGCTGTTTTCCTAGTAAACTGTTTATAAGCACTTTTTACTCTGCACATGTAAGCATTATCATAAATGTTTGGCAAGTGCAAGGGATTAAGATGGCCTAAGATGGTATGATTAAGAAGGCCTAAGATGGTATGATTTAAGTGAACTTCATTTTTTCTTCTGTTTTTGTAAGTATTGCTCTGCTGCTTTCAGGAATAGCTACAGAAAACATCTCCAGCCATGCCTGTTCTCTTCAGAGAATCAAACTCATTTGCTTATCATTTGGACTTTCTTGTAGCTTCCTATATGTAATTGTTTTGTCTTTAGTACTTCCCTTAGAGATGCGTTATCTCCTGACATAACAAAGTGTGTTGAAGTGAAATATCTTTCAACTCAGTGTTAGATGTGTTGTGTAGTGCAGACATGAAGGAATAGGAAAAGCCTCAGGTAAGCAATTACACTCAAAGATAACCATTCTGAAGATGCAGGACCCACAATGTCTGTAGAAATAATGAAAATACCACCTTTCTCAAGTTTAAAATGTGTTCATTTAATTGGTCTCCATGCAGTACTGCTGTGTTGGTGGGTGCATCTGCATTGCAGCATACATAGTGTACTGTATATATAGTCATAAAAATGTGGTTGACTCAGGTAATTCAAGGGAGAAATTTTCTACACTGCAGACTGTCACTGTGTGGAAAAGATCATCTATTTTAGCTTGGGGAATGATTCAGCTCAGGTTTAGACTGGTAAAGCTAAAGAGTTCTGTGTTATGACCCAGAAAGACTTGGAAATACTGCAGAGTGGTATAAAGGAGATTTGGACAGTAATGTTCTAGATGCAGCTTCATAAGTAGAGAGGCAGGCCTTAGATTGCAAGACCCACCTCTAGGGACAAAGAACTATAAGATGGAATTTGCTTATTGTTGCTGCCTAACTCTGGTCTCATTTCGTAGGAAGAGTACCACAGACTTTGAGATAAAGGTATAGGCCAAAGCTAAGTGCTCTTAAAAGTCCAAGCAGACTGAATAATGCATTGGGAAGTATGATGAAGTTGTGGGAAAAAATTATGCTTAACTCTAGAGAATATGCTTGAAAACTTTATAAGTCTTTCCTGTTGTTTTTCTCCCATAATCTCTTGCCATTGTTAATGATCTGTAAGTATCTAATTCTGTCAAAATAGGAAGGATGACGTTCTGTTTTCTGAAGGCCACAGCATTTGCTAATTTCTCTTTTTGTGGAAGACAACTTCCTGAAGAGCAAAGCTGGGGGACTTTCATGGCATGCAGATGTCATACTCAGCTTAGTCTCAGCAAGACCTCAAGGCAGCACACTAGAACTGCCTGTAGAAAGCAATTGTATCTGGGATGTGTCACCAAAAATGTGGGAAAGTTGAAGTACTCTGAGATGCCCACTTACTCCTTTCCCACAAGCATGGTGCTGTAGCTGGACAGCTATCCTCCACCTCCCAAATCAGACTGAGATTTTTTGTCAAGACTTTTCGATTCTAGTCTACTTTGTGGCTATGTGTAAGCCTTAGATGTAGTCTGGATATGCAGTATTCCTTCTGAGGTTTCTGAGTTCATTTGAGCAGTAGGAATAGATTTATACTTTACCAAGCTTTGTCACATTCAATAAACATCTAAGATATGAATACTTGTCTTACTGCTACCTGATTCTGAGAGTTTTGTGGGTTTTGATGAGCTGGGGAGAAGGGTGAGAGAAAAGTGCTCATTCTGTTCCTTCATGTTCACCACAGTTAGTTTGACTGGACCATGGCATAAGGATGTGCCCAGAGCTGCCTGAGCTCTCCTTTCTCAAGGAGATGTAGTGAATGTGGAGAAGGAATGACTTTGCTTATTCTCATTGCCTGTTCAGAGATGCTTGAGAACATCTCTTTACAGTGTTGTTTGTAAATCTCTCTCGCCAAGTGGTTTCTTGATCCTGATAGTGATGTTGATCGGCTGCAAGATGTCATCAGCACCTCCAGCAACAAGGGGCCGATGTGTAATGGAAAGAATATGAGAAGAGCAGAGATAAAATAGCTGAGAAACAAAATGTTCCTTCATTGCTGTCTTTGATCTCTTAACTCCCAGCTGTGAGAGATCCTGGATGCTGATGGCAGCAATCGACTAATTTTCTGCAGCTTCTGTTGCATGTACAAAACAGAGGAAGACGTTGTCTTCACTGAGGGGAGTACAGAGTCTTGCTGTAATGTCTTCTGTTGCAGGCTGACCCTGGGGAAAGGCAGGGAGTGAGTACAGGCAGACTCAAGACTGAAGTAAAATGTGCAGTTTTATTTCTCTCTCCTCTCTGCCTGTTGCCTTGTACTGCAATTCCTACCACATTTGCCATCCTTTTTATACATTGAAACCCAAGTACAACTCCCAGCCAGCGTTGCTGTCTCTGCCACCTCCTTGGTGTCAAAGGAATAAACAGAATGGGCAGGCACTGTGGAGAAAGCTGTTGCAACAGGACTAGTATCATCTTGAAAACTTCGCTCACTTCTCAGCACTGAGGCACAGTAGCTGCAGGAAGGGGAGATCTTTGCAATATCCATTGATCTGTCCAGCAGTAGTTCATTCCTGACCTGAGACTGGGACTGAGCCTATGAAAATAAATTTGCCATAAGAGTCACCAAAGAACTGAGGTTACCAGGGTTTGAGCCTCTTTTCTGCAAGCTAGATTCAGGCAGATAGCCCGGAGATGAAGGTATTTCAAGGTCACTGCTGATTTCCTATGCTGTTCAGTTCTGTCTTGAAAGATATAAAAAGACATGTCTGTGGTTGAGGTGGCTCTGCATTAGAAGGTTATAATCCCACGTGTATGTGAGTGGGCAGAGATGTTTGGAACTGAAGAACTAATTCATTTCCTTGTGGAGAGACAACCATTTTTTCAGGCCTTACCATCTATAAAAGGGTTCACATTTGTTGAGAGAAACCCATATCAGAAATGAAATATTGAAAAATCTGACCCTTTTCATTGTTATCATCCAGATCCATATTCCACATCTCTTTTACGCCAGAAAAATGCATGGGTAGGAGACTGATTGAGCCTTGGAAGAGTCTTGGGTGGGATCTCAGTTACTGTTTCTTCTTCAAGTAAATCTATGCAGAGGAAATGTGGAGAATGCATAGGCAGAGACCACAGGGGAGGCAATATCTGAACAAGTGCATTTGTTAGTGCTCAGAGAGCCTATTTTAAGGAAAAAGCAAACTAATGTCAGCATCATAAATAAGGTCTTGGGATCACTATACATAAGTCAGGCTGGACAGAGAAGTAGTAACACAGAGCTTGGCACAAGTCAAGCTGGAGCTGCTCTTCACACTGTAGTGTGCTGCAGACCCATTGGAGAAGATGGCAGGGAGGCCAGCAGTTCCTTGACCTCCCTGAATACATAGCCACTGGCTCCACAGCTTGGCAGGGAGTCAGCTCTTGTCTCCTCTGTCTGCCACTGCCGGGCCGCCCCTCAAGGTTCCCTCTTTATTGCAAAGCAAAGTGCAAACATGAACTTTGTGGGTCTGTGTTTCCCTTGGCCTTGTTGTGGTTCCTGGATGAGATCCATGCTGCTGTGTTTCTGGGACTGTGTCCCTCTGGGAGGTGCAGTTGCGCTTCAACAGCATGTTCAGAAAATGAACCAAGGGGGAGAGCAGTGGGTTCTTCAGCATTTGCTTCCTTTGCTGTCAGCTGTGTGGGGCTGTAGGAGGTGGATAATCTCTTTAGATACCTACCATTTGCACGTCCATGAGTTTTTTAAGTCAACTGAGACAAACCTTGGCATACATGTAAATACAAATAGCCAGCCAAGCGGCATGCAAAACTGAAAAGCAGAGGGATACAGTAGAAAAGAGAAATCATGTTATGTTTTCCAGTCTTTGAAATAGTTGATGTCATTATGCTTTTCATGGAACAGCACAGAGCAGCAATAGTGTCTGGCTTTCTGCCTCTGATCTCTGCAAAGCTCCAGCTACTCTGCCCGCTCTCAGAGCATTTGTTATTTGCCTTGTTTCTTTGAGATGGCCATTAAGGAAAGATTTAGAGAAGGAAACAGCATCTATCCTATTGATTACTTCAGGAAGAGTGTTAGGGAGAAAGTGTAAAGGACGTTTGTGTAAGACAATGCCGAAGAGATAAACAAGGCCAGTATGACTAATGGAGAAAGCAAGGAATAGAGAGAAAGAGGCTATCTGAGACATGTAGGAAATGTAGGGTTTACCCTTTGAAGTTTTTCCAAAAGTGTCCTTTTAAATTTCTCTTCCTACTGCTGATGGACTCCCTGAAGGATCCAGTCCGTGGTGCTGCCGGCTTCTCCGCACTGTCTCATTGCCTTTCCTGGATACTCTTTGTGCTCCTGGGAGCCCCTCTGTCTTATCACATGCCTCAACCGATGCTTTCAGAAGCTCTGCACTGTATTCTTGGCAGGACATTATGCTGTGCTGTGCTATACCAACTCTTGTGCTTGCCCATATTCCCTTAATGGGATTCAGCAACTTCTGCCTCCTCCACCATCCTTGGCTCAGACATTCCAGCATTGTCTTCGGTGCTGCCATATTAAATTTGTAAGGTCTCTATTCCTCCCTCTCAGCTCTGTGTTTGGTGCTCTGCACTTGTACTGTTTGAGGCTGAATAATCCATACCTCTCAATTTTGCAACTTGTTTCTCCTCTGAGTGTAGCGATTGTTTTCATGTAGCGGAGCACAGTCCCCCCCAGGGCATTTGAATAGCAGTACATCCTTCTGGGGGAAGATGGGTTATGAGCTGCACCACGCTCTTAGGCTGTTCTTGTGTTCTATGATGTATATGTCTTGAAAAGAGCCAAAAGAAAAAAATGGTTGTTCATGAGACATGTGTCACAAGTGTATGTTTGTTGGTCCTTCGGGAGAAGAACTTAGGGGAGTACTGCCTACAGCACTGCTTGTGGGGACCAGGCTCTAATTTCTAAGTTTGGGGTGAGCACTACAGAGTTAGGGTGGCAGGGACAGCTTTGTCACAGGCAGCAGCTGTCACTATTTGGAAAGGCTTGACTGTGGCTGCTGATTTGGAGTAATGGGTTTCTCATAACGAACTGGGCTGTACTTGAGCCATTTTGTTTTTTTTCCCAGATGAAAAAAAAACAGCTGTGCAAGCATTCCGCTTTGGGTAAAAGCAAGCACAGCGCACATCAAAATTACAAACCAAGATAATGGAAGGGGGGAAAGACAAGTAAAAGATATATCAGGTCCTTTCCCCTGCAGAGAGGCTGTTGGTTTGTGTTCTGTACCCTGTGCTGCTTGGTGCTGGCAGCCGGGATGAGGCACTCACCACAGTGACGGGAGGCACAGGGAGGCTCTTTGCCTTGCGGTATGAAGGGGCTGATTCTGCTGACTGCTGGCAGAGCCTTGCGCGTCACTCACTTGCTAGCTGTGTACCACCGGGCAGCAGATAATCTCAAGTGCTGAATGAATAAATCCACTCCTTGTCAGCTCCCATCAGTGTCCCTTGCGTGAAGCCCTGATGCTTCTTAAAGAAGCATACGCTGCGGGTAAGTCTAATGGCCGTATGTACTCGGTAGCCTATGGCAGAGTGCTGAGAAATGCTGCAGGTGTTAACTGCTGAGTTAAACCATGAAGATCTCGGGAGGGATTTTCTATGATTAGATAACCACCGGGCTCCAGACTCCGTTACTTCAGGACCTGGTAATCAGCACGCCAGGCCAGGTGGCCTTGCCTTTTGTGGAGATACAGTGAGGCCAGCAGGAGGGACATGGTGAGAATTCTCACCGTGACACTTCAGCCAGTTTCATACTCTCAGATGTTATGCCAGATTTTGAAATTCACTGCAGCTCTTGCAATGCAATTTTGAAGAGACTATGGAAAAATACTTGTTTCAATAAAGAAAAGTGGAAACTGACATTCTATTATAGCAGCGCTTTGTGGAAAATGAGTTCCCTACCAAAGATTCACGGTATAAAAGTTTGCGCATGCAAATTTTAACATCAAATATGCAACTCACTTGTTTCTAACACATACCTATTTTCATTTTCATTTATGGGGAAATAACTTTGAGAAGCACACATGCAAACAAAAATTGTGATAGAATGAGCCCATAATAGAGCTTTCAATAAAATGAAGAATTGCTCAGCTTTCCAGTAATTTTGTCTGTTTGTTGTATTTTGTACAGCATTGTCTAGCTGCCTGATTCTATGTATATCTAAATCTGGTTTCCCCTCCTCATTTATCCACTTTTTATAGAATCTTCTCGTAATTACTAGTACTTAGCAGAAAACCTGAATTCATGTTAAAGCATTTAATTAGTCAAAATTGTGTAATAGAAGATTTCTTCCAGATACCACTTAATGATCATTAGGAGATCTGATTCAAAGCCCACTTAAGTCAATTGATGTCTTTTGTTGACTTCAATACACTTTGAATCTGGCTCACTATATTCAGAAATTTGAAGCTAATGGCTAGAATAGCAGCAGGAAGTACTCTCTTGTAGGTAGCCAACTTTTGTGGTTCTCCATTTGTTCTATAATGGCCTGCTGAAGAAGTTTGGGATAAATGTAATGAAAGGCCACTCTCACTAAGTGAAATATCAATTAAATTCAGAGCTGCAGAGGAAGATCTTGTAATGTTTCATCATTTAAAAACTGTTCTTTTCCACTTCTACCCTGTTTATGTTTCCATTGAAAGTAAAGGTACAAGTAATCCAATGTGATATTGCTTACATTATTGTAATGACATAAGTTTGTTTGGAAGAATGATATCCCCACAGCAGTGACCCCACAGGACGTGCTAGGTTTACAGTTACTTGCATAGAATTATTTCTGTTTATATGCTGTTCTCTCAGAAATAGTCTTTTATTATTATTATCATTATGTTATTATGGAAAAGTATGAAAAGTTAACTTTGGTCATCACCAAAGCAAGTCATTTTTTATCATTTTTAATTTTCAGACCCACGTAAGCTTCATGGTAGCAAAAATAGAAAGATTCTAAGGTCTGTTCATGGAATATGAACTGGTATGTCAAACATACAGACTTTTCCCAGAACTGAAAGAGATTTGTTTCTTACTATTTGGTACTTTTGGTTTTGCCTGTTAGGAAAAATTCCCAACAGTATACAGCCTGCAGGGCTTTTTTGCTCCTCACCTGCCAGGCCACCTATTTGAATGTGGATACAAGAAGAAAGAAACCTTTCTTCATCACTGAGACATATGTGATGAAGATGACACGTGTGGCTCCCTCCACCTGCTCTCCTTGTCTTGTAGGTGAATTTGCATCTCACTTGTCTGTGATTTGGAAGGCAAGGGAGCAGAGCACTTATCAGCAGTGGAAACTGTGCTGATGAGATGGGTTTAAACAAGAGAGATTCCTCTGGGAGAGAAGGAGGGTGAAGTAGAGGCAGCAGAGAGGAAGTGGAGCTCTGCAGTATTCCTCTAAGGGTCATGTTGCCCTCATGTTGCTCTTCGTCATTAGCTGAATCACTGGAGCATCCTGTCAAATCAGCCTCCTGCATAGATTTTTAAAGCCCCTAATTGGCACCTGCACGGTTACAAGTTAGCAGTGTGTCTCCATTTGCCCTGCACAGACTTTCACTGCTTTTCCATTTAGCTCCAAGGCATTGGTGTGCTGCACAGTCAATAACCTGCTCTGGTATGAGGCAGCCCAGGCTATTGCTGGGATCCCATCACGTGTCCTGGTGTCTGTGTGATGCAGAGGGCTCCACTTTTTTTCCTTTTTTTTAACTACTATGTAAATGTTTTTTCATGTATACTGTTTATCACAGATTCTGAGCCTCCCCAGACAGGCTATTCTGAGTTTGGCCTGCTTTCTGATAATTGCTTCTGCATTAAAGCAAACACCCCTGCAGGGTTTCTATGCTCTCCCGTCCTTGCCAGATCTGAGCTGGACAGCACTGTGCAGCCTGAAAGCACAGGAGTGCGCAAAACCAGGCATGCCAATAGCTGCCAGAGCTCTAGGGAAGAAGACAAAGCTGCCTGCTTTATAAGACCTCTTCTATTTTGTAGAAAGGTGATACCTTTCCTTTGGTACCATCAGTAAAGTTGCTGTTGAGATCTACAGTCTGTATTCAGCACTTAACAGTTTCTGGCTTCTCTGTGATAATAGGAACCAAGAAAGTCACCCAAAGACAAAAGCTGCAGTAGTCACCTTGAGAAGGTGTTCCACTGCTGGTTTTTGGGAACTCTCATATTTCTTTGGAAGAGAGAAGACATGGGGCACTGCTGTCAGATTTCTGAGGAACATCAGTTTGGCTGTTCATAGATCTGGGAGTCTCTTGTTGAAGCAATACAGCCACCATTGTCTTGTCAGTGGGCCCAGACAATGAGAAGTATAAACATTTTTCCTTCATAAAGCACTGAAGGCTTGTGCCGGGTCCTGCTTTGAAGGGTAGGTTGGTTTAATCCCTGTGTTACAGATAGAAAACAAGTAGTAGGCTGGAAATCAGGCTAAGGAAGTGCAGCACATGACTGAATACGTTGCAGGGCAGTGCTGCGAAGCACTGCCAAGCTGGTTATTTTCTGCATACCTGAGCTTGAAGTCAAGACCTTTGTAACTGTATTTCCACTGGAGACTTTTGTTAGAAATACGTGCAGGACCTTGCACACTCTTACGCTTAAAGTGATGAAAGTAAAGGAATTTGGGTTATTTCCTTTCAAGAGCTTTGTAGCCTAAGTGTGTAGGTAGTAAGTGGATATTTGCTTTCTTGTCTGATATTCTCTTACTGAACACAGACCGTGCAGTGCTGTAACTGAATCCCCCTCTCTGAGCAGTACTCATAAATCACTGCCTCATCTCTTGCTTTAGGACAGTAGCCAAGCAGGACCCTGCCAGGATGCTGCTATCCATCATTTCCTTGGTCTGAATGTGCATTGCCAAAGCACCCACCAAGAGGTTTTTCAGAAGCGAATCTCCAATGCAATCATTTAGCACATCTACAGAGAGTTTCATTGTACAGAGGCAGGAAACTCACAGGATGGAGAAGGGATTTGAATGACCACTGCCATAGCTAGTGCAGTGGTCATATTCCCCTTGACTTATCTGGTCTCAGTCATCCAAAGGGAACTGTGCTGTGGGAGCTTCAGCTTCTGAACAGTTATGGTGCATGATGCTAGCGTCTGAATCTGATTACTACTGGGGAAATGTGAGGGGAGTGGGCGCTTTTTCTGTTTTGTTTTTCCTCATCCTTGAAGCAAATCCAACTTCAGCAAACTCTCAGCAAATGTCAGTGTATCCCATGGGGTAAAAGAGTTACAAGGTTTTTTGAAGAGGAGATAAAAATTACATAAACTAGCTCTCCTGCCATTTTTTTTTCCAGTGGAGTAGCTGTTCAGTTGAGATCTACTAAGGTCTTGTTTCCTGTTTGTATAAGTGGCTTTCATCTGAGTGCTGGTCATGAGCCAGTTGTGCCTATAGAGCTGTCAACATCAGGTACTACGTATCTCTGAATTCATACTTTTTCTGAAAATGCTATGTACTTATATGTTTACATGCTGATGCATGTACACAATTCCAGTAGAGCCTCCTGATACACTTTTCCTCACCTCCTTGTAGCAGCTGTTTGCAGAGATCACAAGCATGGAAGTGGGTCTCTCTTTTGAGTCTGCAGTGGCGTCTTTGAAGGAATAAGACTGACACATGCAAAAACACACTTTTCTTCATCCTGATACATGAAAAAGGCAAGGTGTGTGGTAGTATTCAGAAAGGGAGATCTGGGGTGACAGCCAATGTGCTGGGAGATCCTCCTCCTCTTTTTATTGATGGAAAACTGGCACTTTCTAATTTCCTGCTGAGTATCTTACTAGCACTCACAGAAAGTTGTCTGTGTTCAGGTTCAGTAGAGGATGATATCTCAGGAAATTAAATGACATCAAGAACTAAGGCTATACTAGAATAAGGTCCTAATTATTTGTCTGAGCCCTGCTGAGGAGATGTTCAAGGATGCTTTTGTAGTTTGTTTTTGTTTGGACTGTTAGGATAGCAACTTCAAGACAATCATTTATTTGAAGAACTGAAAAAAAAGCCCTCTATGTAGTTGTTCTTGTTTTCTTCTTTAGGGCATTTTCTTGGCTTTGTGGATTCCTGGAAATTTCTGTGTTGCTTAGACTGCATGCTGTTGCAGAGTTTATTTCAGTTATCTTCAGTCTCCACAGTGCTACGTTATCTCCCTTCAAGTTAGCCTAGGTCAAATCAGAGCATTCACAGTGTGGCTTTGAGCAACACTGGGCAATTTTGCTAGCAGCTGAGGAGCTGCTCTGACTTCATCTCTAATGAATACCCTTAGTAATTTCAAGTTAAATCCACGCTGCAGTCATGATAGGAATTTTGGGTAAGAACAAGACTTGTGCTAATTACAGAGACTTAGTCACAACTTATTAACTCAGTGTTGAAGACACGCTCTTAGAAGTAGCTGTGCTTGGGCAGATTGGGAATTGAGAGAAAACAAGGTCTTACGCTTAAGGCTCTGAACACCAAAGCTCCAGTAATTGGGTTTAATTTCTTGTTGTATCTTGTACTTCTTATGTCACCTCTTTTATTTCTTTCTCTTTCTGCGCCTCAGTTCTTCAGCTCCAAAATAACAATACTCTTCTGCCCTTCTTCTCCCCTACATACGATGCCAGTTCTTCAGGATGGGAATTTTCTCCTATCGATGGAGCATGCAGTGCATAGTGCAGTGTGGCCACTCGTGCATATGAGAGGTCAGGAGAGCCCTCAGTGCCATGTTGGAGCCTTGAGAATATGTCAGGGCTTTGAGTGGTGAGGCAGCAGTAGCTTCAACTGCTCCTATAGCTCCTGACACTGATTTGATTTGGGACTCTTCTTTCAACTTTGAAATTTTGCCAATTTTCTGCCCTGTGGTGCAGGGAGTGCTGAGACCAAATAGTTTTTAAAAAAATATTTTATTTAGTGCTAAATATTGCTATAAGTTGAAGCATCCTATGCACGTGAAGAGGAGTGGGAAATAGGTAAGTGGGAAGAAAATGTGTTATGATATATGATGCATTCTAATATCTAGCTTCTAATCTTCTGTATTTCTTTCTGTTGTTTTTTTTTTCCAGGTGGAGCGGGAAATAGCCATCCTGAAGTTGATAGAGCATCCCCATGTTTTAAAGCTGCATGACGTTTACGAAAATAAAAAATATTTGTAGGTATTACTGGCTTTTGCCAGAGAAAGGGGAAGGGAAGGAGGAAGGATGGGAGGGAGAGGAGGGGTTTTGGACCTTGCTGGCATTTCCAAACGAGGGGAGCATGGTGTATTTGCACTCTTAACTGGTGTCCATATCTGATACTTAAATGAGGAGGAAACAGTCCTTATTTTGTTGGCTTTTCTCATTTTCTTCTCTGTACTTTGCTTATATACTGTTTCTACTTAAAATGGAGGGGAGAGAATGAACCAACATTTTCTATCAAACAGCAAGAGGGGAGGAAGGTTTGTACCTGTACTATTGGGAAACATTTGCGATCAAAACTATGACAGACTATTAAGTGAATAATTTGGATATCCTCCCTTGCCTAATAGTTTTCACTGAATCTCTTGATGCTCGCCAGCAATATTTTAAATATACTATCAACAACAATTTTTGTTTTTAAAGGCTACTGAGATGTAGCCTTTTGCAGTGACAGTTAACCAGCAAAGCCGCCTTCTTTCAGATCATTGCAGTGCCAGGCAGGGATGCCGTCCACAGACAGAGTCATTTTAGCTTGACAGGGCACTAGATACGTTGAATCTGTTGTCAAACAAACAGGCCATATTAATCTTGGCACAACAGGAAAAAAAAATCAATGCTCTCCAAATGGAAAAGGGCAAACCAGTAGGAAACTCAATGTTATTTTCATCTGTTTAGCAGGTTGTTGCAAGTAGAAGAGAGTGTTTAAAAGAATTAAACAATTTTTAAAAACCAGCATCCTTCAGTGACCTCTCCACGATGTCACAATGCAAGAAGGGAATAACTGTTTACCCAAAGAAAGCATTTTGAATGAAAGCAACAATCCCTCATGGACTTTCCAGCCAGCCTTGTTACTAGACCAGTGAATTCCTTTTCTAGGAAGTGAGGCTTCTGTGCCAAAAGGTTTGCTTAGTGGAGCAGTCAGTAATTTGTTTTGGATTCCCCATCCTCCTGTGGGGCAGAGTCTGCCATTGGCAGTGAAGTGGGGTTGCCAGAGTGCACTCGTGCAGGCACGTGGTGTAGGCTGGATCAGATGCTCTCTGAGCTGCATACTGAGTTCTCTGTTCTCAGTGGCGAAAATGGTCATGACTCCATTAAGCCTGGTTTGCCCCAGCTGAAAACAGAGGCCCAGATCTGATGCAGTCTGCAGGAGAAGGTTAGCACACATGAGGCTTTACAGGAAGGATGTTCTCCTTTAATCCTGAAAAGGAAGGATTGGTACCATTTGTAAGAGTACGTACCACTTTATTCTGGTTTAAGAGAAGTTAAAATCAGGCCCCCGGCTTTCTTTTGGGTAAGAGAGAAGGTATATTCTTGTTTATTTGAATGTTTCATAATTTAGATGTACATGCACACAAACACATGGACATTAGCATAAACCCAGCTTGCAGCTTATGTTTTCCAGGTAGGTGTGGTATACTTTGTGAAAACAATGTAGAAACTGTAGCAAAAACAAGGTAGGAATACATGAGGGACAACGACTTGAGGTGAAGAGATGGATTATTAAGGCACTGAAGCTTTCTCCTTACTCTGAACACCTGCAAAGGCAATAGCTGAGCTAAGTAATCCTTCATCCCTCCCAAAAGGCTTGGGGCATATTTTGCTCCAAGCCAAGAGTATCCAGTGCTCAGAGCAGTGGGAATAGTCTTACAAGAAGACTTCCAAAATATGACTGTATTTCTTGGTAGTTATGCTATCTTCCTGATGAAAATCACCTTGTAAAGGGAAGCATCCCATATCTTCAACCTGTATTTGGAGTTCCTGGCTTCTAGATGTGTTGGGCTCCAAAGCAGGCTTTGTCAGTCACACAAAATAATCTTTGTGCCATAGCTCCTGGCTCTGTAAGTCTGAGCTGTCTGCCTCTACCCACAAAAGCGCTGAATCCCTCTGCTGAAAGACACTGATTCCACGAAACTGCCAATGACTCCTAATTGTAATTCATTTTTTATTAGTCACTATTTTAAAGAAAGGGCATAATGCAGTGCTGCTGCCAAGCCTCCCTGTTTAAAATTAGAAACAGCCATAGCCTTGGATAAATCTAAGAAGTGGAAAAGAGTGCCTGTGTTAGTCTGAAATGTGTGTGGGATGAGAAGTGAGGATGCATGTACGTTCCCAAATAAGACACAGTGACCTCTGGTTCTCACCAGCATCAAAAGAGGGATTGCTCTCTGGTTGTGGCAGCACCTTTCCATCATGCCTGACATTTCAACAGTAGCGATAGTGGCATCATTTCAGAGAAGCTTGTGAATTGTGATGATATTTTGGATGCCAAAGACTAATCACGATGCATCACTGAGGAGTGTTTCCTCGATAAATGTTAATTTCACAAATCGTGCTTGACTCTTGGTTTATGATTTCGTTTGTAAAAAGGGGCTTTAGTTGAGTAGATTCCTAATGCATCCATGAATCGAATTCTTTTTCCATAGTTTGTTTAACACTATAAATGAGTTTTAAAAAATAATAACAAAACTTCGTTAGCATGTCTGTATTAACATAGTAGTAATTTTCTATTTGATTTTTATTTTTATTTTTTTTTTAATCAAGATGGTTGAAAAGATGGAGATGGTAATGATCCCTAAGACTCTGAACTCTGTATTCTGCATTTTGAGTTGTCATACCCAACCATAAGGCCATGGACTACAGTTCCAGGTACACAGAGGAAAATGCTGCTCCACAACAGCTCCCTGTATGTGTACCAATACACCATTCCAGGATATACATTATGTTGGCTAAAATAGCATTATTGCACACAGTTGGACTATCTTCTATTTGTTGTGTGATCACACTGACAGCCTTCAAGCAAGATTGGGTCCCCACAGTAGCAGATAATTTAAAAATAGCTATAGGCAATCAGTGCCTCCCTCTCTCCCAACAGATAATGTTAACAGACAAAACAGCCTGGAAAGATGGTCAGGGGGATCACCCTTCCCATTGTAAAGATAGAGAATGAGGTAAAGCAGCCTGGTATCGGGTAAGCCCAGAGTTCTTTAAGGAATTCTTTTGCTGATTCCAAATGGGAAATGATCATTAGACATGTTCATTAATGTGTGTTGGAGTGGAAATATTCCTTTGGTCATATGGTTTCTGCATTGCACATAAATTGTGCAATGAAATTGGGTGATAGTCCTCTCATTCTTCTGTGCTATGTACAGA
>PPHD01014741.1:0-16515 GCA_002909625.1 Bambusicola thoracicus | reverse complement strand
GAAGGAAGGAAGGAAGGAAGGAAGGAATATTAAGAGATGATAAAAGCTTTACAGAGGCTTAATTACATTTTGTTATAGCATATTCATAGTTACCAGATGAACACCCTCAGAACTAATTTTAACGCCTTATTAGAATATATATTTCAACCCAAACAAACCAAAGGCATTAATCTTCAACACATATACATAAATCTAGACTGTAATTCTTTTAACTTTTTCCTTTGTTATAATTTAATACTGGTTTTAATGTAAAATGTAATTAGACTATTGGTTATACTTTTCCATTTGCAAAATAAAAATATTCCATAATTCAGAAGTATTCTAAATATTTTACTTGAAATTTTTAATTGAAAGACCCACACATACCTCAAATATAACCTTCAATAAGTGATGAAGTGTTCAAGATCACATCTCTAAACGTGAACATACTTGAGAAAGTATGAGCACTTAAAAAAAGAATTTTACAGATGTTAATCCGAAACCTTAATTAAAGAAAGAGACAACAAATACTCTCTACAATCCCTCCTTTCCCTCCTTATTTCCACCCCACCTCATCCCTACCTCCCCACTCTCCCTTCAAATCAAAGCAGCTTCTCTTTCCACTTCAACTCAAGCCTCTAGGACAGGCATACAGAAATTCTCTCTCCATTCTCACAGATCTCACAAATTTTGATTCTAAGCTACCAGTTCTATATGAAGTTTTTTAGAATCAATATATACTGTTCCTTCAGCTTGTTATGCCATTTCTGTTTGAGTCTTCCTTATTTCTGCTCTTCCGAGCGGTTGAGTCAGCAAGAGTAAGTCTCTGAGTACTTGCTCTGTGAGATATACTGTCTCAACTAGAGACACTAGTGACCAGGAAGATGGTGGTAACTTCTTCAGCTATGACAGAAGCTTTTAAAATGCACCTGTATTCATGGGTATTGCAGACAAGTCCTGGCAAGTATAACTGGAATAATTTAAGATGATAGAGTGAATACAGGACCAAAGAAACATGCACTGAGATACATGTTAGTTGAAGGATTAGCTCAAACTATGAGTTTTAACTGCCTGAGGACTACAGTGCTTTACCCCCATGTAACGGAAAGGCGGATAGTTGGGCATGGACACCCTTGGTCCCCTATTGCTAAGTGCCTTGCAGCACATTTACCAAAGTTTTAAGTCTTATAGTGCTATGTTCACAAACAGCTGGCAAAAAATCCCGAAATTCATGGTGATTTTGTTTCTCTTTCGCATAAAAAGCACATTCATATAAAACATTGGCTTTGGGTTATGTCTGTGTTTTCAGGATCTTTATTCTGTGAGGTGTGGTGTTTTTCCCTCCTGTTTGTATTCACTCCTCTCTGTCACAGGTATATTTGTCAGGACAGATTAAAAAAGTCATCTGAAAAAAAAACAAAAAGTGAAAGAACACTATGCAGAACCAAATAGGTCATTTTGCTAATGCTAACTGGAAAGAAATGTATGTTATCTTTCAATTTCTTGTGCTGGATTTGTTCAGAACTATCTAAAATTATAGATATTCTAAAGGTGCATATATGCAGTTCTGCTGTTCTACAGGGACTGGAGAGTAGCTGTGTTGAAAGATGGCAACTGAGACATGCCTTATATGCATTTTTTGTTTGTTTGTTTGTTTGTGATTGATTTTCATAACCTTTAGAAAAGGAAGGTTCTGCAAATACAGAAAGATGTACGGCACCCAATGGAGTAGCTCAGATGGGGTAAATATTCATCCCTTAACACAAAGAAACTCCTCCGAGTCCTGATAACAAATAATGGGGAACTTCACTCTTCTGTGCAATAAATCCATCCTTTAAAGGGGTAAAGAGATATCAGACTTTGAAAACTAGGAATACTGCAGAGTCCTCTGTCAGTCTCATGTTGGACAGGATTTGTTTTGCTTTTATGACACCACATAAAGAACTAATAGGTCATAAAGCTTTCAGGGCCCTGGAATAGGTGACAGCCTTTATAACCCCTTTGCACATGGGGAATGAGAAACAGATGTCAGAACACTTTTCTACACTCTCAAAATCTGTCAGAAGAGTGGAGGACTACGTGCTATGTGCTCACTGCTCTATAAAGTTTGTGCTTTTGTTGAGACCATAGCCTGTTCACAGGTAAAATACCAATCTTGTTTCCAGTATTACATAATAACCATTTGCAAGCAGCAAAAATATAGGAAGAATAAAAACAACAACAAAAATCTTTCACCGGGAGACTGCAACTTCGTATGCAATGTAATTTGCTTTCAGTTTGACAAAGATTTTCATCTTCATCCCATGACTCTCACTGAAGAACAAACTGAAGGTTTTACTAACTCCCATTCTTCAGGTATTGTCAAGAAAGATAAAGCAACAATGGAAGAGTTGTACTAAATTTCTGCAGGTGATCAACAAATTAAAGGCCAAAATATTTTTGGGTTTGGGCTTCATAAGGAAACAGATGTCCAAGACATTTCCTATACTTTCAGAAAGGAATGCAAAGAGGAAAAGAATGTTTGCATGCTGGTTACAGTGACCTCTCAGCTGTTGAAAGGTGCTTAACTGCTCCATGTAAACATTGTTCAGCAGTTAGAATGCAGCGTATTCACAGCCCTCACTGTTGTTTTCTGTGTGGTACAAGTGGATATGAACATGTCAGGAAAAATGTTCAGTAACTAAAATTGCACCAGAAAATTAATGGGAATGAGAGGGCACAGAGTTCTTGATCCACATGAATGTGCAGGGTGAAAGTGTAGATAAATTTGGATTAGCAAGGAAAACTGAGCCTTGTTGTTAAATGGCACTTGATTCCATTAGACTGTGTCGGATTGTTAAAAATGCTAACATTATGTGTGACTATTCATTTTCATCCCCTGCTCTTGATTAATCCAGTCCTAAATGGCATCGGTGGACCTTGCCATCTCATACTACTTAATTAAATTAGCAACACATTTGTCTCCCCCGTTTTCCTATCAAAGGGTTGTGCTCAGGAGAAATAAAACCTTTGTTCACCGCAAGTCCGTATAATTTACACTCCTTTTTCCTTTTTTCCTTCAGCTCCTGGCTCAGATGCTAAATTGTAACTGGTAATAGGGAGCTATTAGGTCTAGTGAAGCGTGTCAAAGAAGTCAGTGGAATACCAGAACTGAAAGGAGGCCTCAGATCTCATAAAACAGGGTCAAGATTCTAGATTCAGGATTACATTGTATCAAGATGCATTCATTTTGCAGTAAAAAATCATAGCACCTTTATATATATCAGGGGCAGAAAGATGAGGAAAAGATTGGAGGAAAAGAGAAGAAGAAGGAAGGATGCTAAAAGAGTTATAAGGCTTTTGTTTAGGTAATTTTCCCAATAAGGTAAAGAACACGACAGACAACCATATATGAGTAATGGGACATAGTGTGTACTGTATTTCCAGGGCAAGGGGTTTCTATAATTTATGCTTGTAGAGAACAGTACTATATAATACTATCATACTGTACAGTGCATGGTCAAAAAATCTCACCTGTGGAAAATAAAACCTCTGCTGTACAAGTAACCACAACCTCCACTTGTGCTTTAATATGCTCTTATTTATAACTTCCTTGAAACTTTGCTCCTCATCCCCAGAAATGTTAAACCCTTTCATCCTTGTGAGTTCCTACAACAATTTATGGCATGTGTTACATGTCAATCAACTTAATATAATCTAAATACCACCAGCTGTCTTCCTTTTCTTTCAGGTCTTACAGTGATATGAGAAGAGACTGAGACACAGAGTACTTTTTTTTCTGTGTGGTAACTGAATTACAGAAGGCAGGCTGGAAGTGTACCATGTGCTATAGTCATAGATTTGCTGAAAGTCCCTTCCATTTCTTGAATGGGAATCTAGAGGTATACAGGTCCCTTTTCTAGCATTCCTCACCCTCCTGTGATTAATTTTCTGCAGTAGGAACCTGATGATGCTGAAGAACCTGTGAACTTCACCTTTCTATGCAACAATTCCCCTTTAGGAAATCACTCCTTGGAGAATGTCACAACAAATTCACTCCTATTTGTGAAGCTCTGAAAGCACTCATCATAATATAAACAAACCCTGAAGAAAATGATACACTGAGGGATCAAAACCAGAAATAATTAATTAATTGGATCCTGCAAGACACAGTGCTTTTGCATGATCTCTGCAAAGTAATCCTCTGCCGTGCGTTTAGTGTCTGGTCTTCCCATATATGCATAGGTGAATGAGAGGCCTAACAAAGACATCTTCAGAAGCATTTACATAGGGAAGTATCAGTGCTAGTCAGCACTGAGACATCAAAGACAGGCAACTGCTTCAGCAAGTTGGACCTCTTCCACATGCAGATGGCACTAGACCAGAACACTCAATAATCCTGATTGAAATGCTCAGTTGAGATGCGGGATCAGCATTCTCAAATTCTCTATGCTTTCATCAGTTTTGGGACAGGGATTTGAACATATACCTTTTGAGTATCCCTTGGCCCTGGCTTCTTCAGTCTGTTCTGTATGATTTTGTATAGAACAAATAGTTATGGAATATGACATATTAGGAAAATACATCTTACATAGTACAGAAACTGAGGCCCACTTTTCTGAAACAGGCACTGGTTTGCAGTACTCAACATCACAAGTCAGTGGCACAGGCAACATACTCAAAACAGTGTGTTGACTGTTTTCATTGTTCCCTGAGCACACCCAAAGGATTGAACTTCACTGTTCAAACAGGCATTCCCTTAAATAACCTGAGAATTATGTTTCGTGCTTGAATGAGGCTCTCGGCAGTGCTGAAGTCTGAACGGTTCCCCATATGCTAGCCAGTGCTGAAGTATCAGTGCTGAAAGAACAGCTAAAGCATCCCTATAAACGAGAGGAAAATAGGCTCCCAAAATATTAGACAATTACCCTCTTCATCAGAATGGGAATGGTTACTTTTGGATAATAATTTGGAAAAAATCATAATATGAAATATTGACAAGTTTCTCCCTTAACACCATCTACCATGTTCAGTGAATGAAACGAAGGCTAGTTGGATTTCTGTGATTCTATAGTGACTAAGTAATTAACTGTACCATAATATATATCCACAGACAGATGATTTAAATTGATCTACTCAGATTTGATCTTGGTTCTTCCTATTGACCAAGTGCTTGTTATTAAAAAATAATATATATATACTTCTGTTTCTTACTTGCTTTGTGTATAACTATTACATCAGTAAGAATGCTGAAGGAAAACTTAGGGCTTTCATCTTGACAGAGATATGAGGAATCTTAAAACTTGTATTTTAAAAAATACAATAAAGTAACTCTATTTGAAAAAGTGAACTTGGTGGAGTTGCAAATACGTTTTCCATTTAAATCTCTTCATACTGAGTTGACACGCGCAATCAATCTTCCTAGTGACATTGTAGCAAAGCAGAAATTACTGATGCTTAGTAGCCACAGGATCATAAATAAGTAAATGGAAAATGATACTTAATTGATAACATTCTTTTCCACTATGGAGAATTTCTAATTGCTCCACAGAAAGACAAGCAACCTTTAGGAATGCATGTGAATTGTTACACAGAAATACAGGGTAAATAACTGCAACTTCAGCTGACTTTTCATGTGGTTCCTCGTATTTTACAGAAACCTCAAAATACCTTTTGTGCATACTTTCTCTTCTCTGCAAACTAAGGATAATTTTCAATTATTCAGACAACCAATTTTTGTTTTAACTTTGTCAGATTATTCTTTACTATGCAAATGTTTGATAGAAAATAAAACTGTCACATGTTCATCCTGCTTTGAGATTTACCAAATAATTGGCAAACACTAAAGCTCCCACTCAGGAAATGATTCATATTTGGATGTTTTTATATTAACATTAAAAACATGTATGTGTGCTGTCTCCAATAGAGTTGAATTTATACACATGCTCAAATGCTTTCTCTGAATGGGACCTAACAAGGAAAAACAAGCCTAACCCTGTTACTCTAATTTGATCTCGAAAACAGAGAATATTCAAAATAAATGTGGTATATTTATAACCAAAATTAATAGTTATAATGAATGATCACAACCAGGAGAGAGAAAAGAGTGCAAATGCCCTCAAACATACCAAAGGAAGTTTCCACTGAGTCAGTGAATACATCAGTTACAGTTTATGGGCAGCTCGAGCATACTCTATTTCTCAGTAAGTTATTAGTGAATCTCTCAGCTGAGAGAGGTAACTGAGCATATGAATGGTCCTGATCTCCTTCAGAGAAATTTTTATTAATGTGGCGCTGTCTACCATATCTATGCATCTTATCTTGTATCCTGAATTATTACTATTTATTCAAACTAATATTTCAAGAAAAATGACTTACGTTAATGAACTAATTGCATATTCAGTTAAGAAAGAAATTTAAATAGAAATAGAAATAGATCTTTTATAGAACACAGTACCTCAAGAAGCAAAATATGAAATAATTACATATAAAAGGGTGTGTGAAGTCTTCCCCCTCTGTTTCAATTTGAAAAGTAATAGGAAACTAGCTGTCAGTTTTGCTGCTCCCTTGTGGATGTACTGTGGCAGAAGTTAGCTTCATTTTCATGCCTTCCATTCAAAGAGTTTCTCTTCATTAGATCAACAGAAGGATTGTTTTTGTAATTAATACTTTTATCAGACCAAGTCTCACTTTGCAGGCTAGAAAATAAAAATTATGAGTTCAGGAATAGCCTTCATTAGAAAGATTTCATAGGCTCATAAAGCATCAGGAAGCTGTATCATGCAGATCTTATCTGTTGTATAATAAATCAAACAGCTTCCCATCAGTTTATATCTTCTATGTAAGTGACTTTTGTGATGTTTCATTTCTTATATTCTTAGATTGATTCAAAAATTAAGAGACAGTGATTGATTTTTAGCTTATATCCATCAAGCATAGT
Source organism: Bambusicola thoracicus (assembly GCA_002909625.1). NCBI lineage: Eukaryota > Metazoa > Chordata > Aves > Galliformes > Phasianidae > Bambusicola > Bambusicola thoracicus. The sequence goes on along the minus strand of PPHD01014741.1, from coordinate 9,617 downwards.
TAAAATCTTATGAAATCAGTGTTAATTAAAACATGTCATTTCTTACTTGCTGTCAGAAAATAACAGGCCTAGGGAATTTGAACACCAGCACAGGCAAGCAATTTTATACTGTGCAATTTTGTCAACTTATTTATTATTTATTTTTATTTTGTTATAGAGAAAGAAGAATTATATTAGTGAAAGATACATTTTAGAGAGCTAAAATATAGTAGCTATAAATGTATATTCAGTAGATATTCAAAACTGTAAGCATGCTGTCAGACAGATATATAAACATAACTTTGAAAATAATGTTTTCTGTGGAAGATTATTTAAAGTACCAGGAGATTTTTTAAATTAAAGATCCTTTTTTGAAAAGATCCCCTGTCTGCTGGAAAATATGGAGAACTGACACATTTAGTTTTAATAAACTGTTTCTGGGTATTACAACTTTACTAGCAAAAATAACAAATGCCATTAAAAACAATTCCTGTCATAGTCTCAGATGGTATAAATTGCTATGCTGCTTTGACAGGCACAGCTAGGATTGGTGGTATGCACAAATGTTTTATTATTGCTATGTGGAGTCTGTGTTCCTCTTATGTCACAGAGAAGATCATTAGGTACTTCTTGGCAAGAGGTCTCTGCAAAGTAGGAATGTGTAGCTGTGTGCACCACTACCCCTGAGTGTCTGAGAATGTGCAGTGCATGAAGTTGTGCTGATGTGGCAGCCACAGCCATGCTGGCGTCCCCAGGAAGTTCAGCTACGTAAGAGTGATAGCAAGTAAACATAGCTTTCCTTCACCCTGACTTCACAGCACCCTGACTGTGCTGTGATTTTTGTTCAAGTTACTCAATAAAACATATTTGTATGAATTAACCTATTGATCTTAACACATTGCAAGTTTTGATAAGATATTGTGTATATATGCATTCCCTAGCATTGAAATTTCCAAGTTTTATATGTATACTGTCTTTTCACTAAAATGTATTTTTCATATATTGTTTGCAACTTTTAAATTCCAGTCTTTAAAATGTGTGCAGTTGTTGACTTCTGCTTGTTTTGTTGTCCTTTTTAATGCAGTGTACAGACTTGTTCACAACTAAGCTCAACTAGGCCTTAGAGAATACTCACAAAATGACATTTCCCTTTAGTCTTCATGGGCCAAATACCACAGTTATCACTGCTTTTTCAGCTCTTCAGCATACTCAAGATAAATTCATTGTGAGATGCTACGTATTTTCCATGCCTTAATCAAGCTTTGTTCTTCCTTCTTAGTAGATACGAGCTCAGTTACATATTAAAATACCATAATAGCCATGCTTCAGGAGTGGTATTCTCTAAAGTCTCATGATCATCTAGATCAGGGCCTGGTTTCCTGAACATGCAACCCAGAGATCTGCACAGAGCACAAACCCCCTCCACTTCTAGGTGCAAGTATCTACTGTAGTAAAGGCAACAAGAGAGGAGAGAAAGGTAAAGAGGAGAGGATGCAAACTGCCCTCAACTCTCATCTCAAAATGAAGGTGGTACACAACTTTGCAACATGCCTTGGTTTTGAAGGTAAGACACGATCAGATATGTAAAAGTGTCTCTGAAGACACAAATCTGAACAAAGAGTCATTAAATGATTAATTTTGGACAGGACCTCTGGAGTCTTCTTGTTTACCTACCTGCCCAAAGCATAGGCAGTTGATTCAAACTGAGCTGAAGGAAAAATGAGTGGCACAGGTCTACTACTGTGACATCGGATTGTACAGCAGATTACTTGACAAATGTTTCTTGTACCCTTAGATCATAAGGAGCCTATCCTCTCAGATGGCGGTAGGGGACTCTGTTCTCAGCCACAGCAATACTCAGTTTTCATAATTTTCATTCTGGTATGATCTTATTTTCTCTGAGGGTTGAGACTGAAAAGTCATTTCATTTTACTCCAAATTGGGCAGCTGACTGCATTATCACAGAAAAGGGAATAGGATGCACTAGACTAGTGCTGATGCCACTCTTGGTTCCATGTTTCTAGAGAGCCAGTACAGCACATAGAGCTTTGATCTTAAAAGGCTAACCAAACAACTGAAGTAATCATTTTACAAACAGGTTGAATCATTTCAGTGCCTACATTACACTGCCACAGGCAGGGCTCTTGTTCTGTAATGCTCAGATTGCACATAGACCTTATACTATCCTGAATATTTGTGATTTTACCACTTTAGATAGGTGAAAAACATTTTTCTGGAATTTTATTTTGTTTCTGTCCATGACAATGTGATTATTTATTTTGTAATAGAAGCTGAAAGTGCTCAAATTACACAATTCTGAAAACAGGCACTTCATGATTTTTTACAGAAGAGTTGCAGATGAACTCATCTGCTATCCTTTTGGGCCAGGCACTGCATTCAGAAACAGTAGCAAGTCCTAGTTCAGAGAAGTTTATCTTCTAAGTAGACAAGAAATAAGAAGCAGCAGGGAAAAAAAAAAAAAAAGGAAAAAAAAATGTATATGGATTCCACTGTATCTTTTGGGAATAGAAGCAGAGAAGTCTACCAGAGGGCTAGGAGGTTTTGTGGGGAAAAGGAAGAAAAAAGAAATATTGAAGTTGAGCAAGTTAGAATAGAGAAGAAAGACAAGAGAGACAGGTAAGAATAAACAACATATATACAGACTATGAAGGAAAAAGAAGGTCTGACAAAGAGAGCAATAACAATCATAAGATTGTGAATAGTCTCTGAACATAGAGGCTCAAGTTCTACCTGTGTTTGTAGCTGGAGTTGCTGTTCACAACTGCTTTTTATTTGACAGCTAAAGGGTAAGGGGTGGAGATCAGAAGGGAAAAATACTAGTCTCCGTTTGTTAGCCTTAACCTCATGCCATGCTAGTGAAATCCAGGAAACAAAGAGGAAATAAAAAAATACATAGGATCCAAAATCAGATTAAGAGCAATTAAATCTCCCCAGTTACTAGGAGAATAGAGCTAAATTTTCAAAAATAGCTGTAAAAATTTGTTTGTAACTCTTTTCTATTCTTTGTGTAAAACTTCCATTGCTAATCTCCAGACTGTATTTGCATTTATGAATTAGGAAAATCATGGTATACATACGTCTTGAATGAAAATGCAGTCTGCGTGTAGGTTACATAGCTTTCTGAATTTGCACCAATTTGGATAAGACAAATTGCACACACATAGTTTTAGATACTGCTTAGAGGCACCCTTGAAAGGCACCCTTGATTCAAAAGCTATTAGCTACTCATCTTAAATCTCACAAGTCATGCAGGATTAGTCCTAGCATTATTAATGCAGAGAACAAAGTGATTGGAGATTCAAAAGCCATTTTAGATGAATTTAGTAAATTTTATAGCAATCTTTTCACATCAAAGGGTTAAGAGGATAATGGTTATGAATATAGTCCTTGATGTTTAAAGGATCCTTCAATTCCACCTGAGGACAGTGTAGGTCTGGAATAGTCTATTACCCATAATCAGATGAAACATGCAATTTATTTTGGGTGAAATTCTCCTCATCTGCATAATTGGTCTTTATATACAAGAACTATAAGTGAGGGAAAATCATATTGCCGATATAGGGTCAGGAAGCATTATATGGGACTTGGAAAAAATTCCTATCACGCTAAATTGAACAAAACATGACTAATGCTGAGAAGAGAGAAGGGAAGGGAAGGGAAGGGAAGGGAAGGGATATAGAAAGAGGAATAGATAAGTATATGAAATGGAAAAGGATGAGGGAAGGGGATGGGGAAGATAAACAAAAGAAGGAGAAAGTAGAGGAGAAGAAAAGGTTTTCCATCATGATTCTTGTGCGCTCATCAACATCTAATATTCATCACAAAATGTCAGTGCACCTAACCCTCAATATTAGCCATAGAGGAACTGTAGATGTTCAAAAAATGTAGGTACACATCTTTCATTCCATTTGCTCTTACAGAGAAACTTCTACAAGCTTGGCTTTTAAACGACTGTAACTTTAAAAAACATGTTTAGGTCTTTATACAGCATGAGTGTTTGCAGGAACATTTATTTCCAAGTTTTCAAATACGGAAGATTGACATTTTTTGTACTGCCTCTTTTAGGCATTTAGATATCTGAAGTTTGCATTGAAGTGTTCAAGTTTGTGATACAACTCTATAACTACAGAGAATTATACTGAAATTACATTCTGTTCTAATCAGTGAAATATACATAATTTACATTTAGGAAAACAACTGGAAAAAATCTGTTTCTTTTTTAAAATAAAATATAGTCACATTTTAATTGTTTTATGGGTTTTGACATTTAAAAACTCTCACAAAATCCTAAGCTAGTGTAGCAGACTGAGTTTGTTTAAATATTTACTTTTCTGTTTCTTCCCACTAATACGTTAAAGCTTCAGTTTTGTAGTTGTATACTTACCTATGCCTCCTTATGTAGCCAGTGCTGTTGCGCAGCAGATTATCCCTTTTTTAATCTGCTCTCCCTGAGGCACATGCATCGCTCATGGCTCAGCTCTGGCAGCAGAGTGTCCCTTTTGGAGCAGCTGGAGCTGGCTCCTATCTGACATGGGGCAGCTCCTGGGCTCTACATAAACCCAGTACAATCTTGCACACTTATAGGTGTGCCGCTATACAGAAAAGTGAGCCATTCCAGTATGAAATCGTAAAAGATGTGCAATTTCTCTTTGCTTTCTCAGAACTGAACAATGAGTGATGACTTCTGGAAACCTTATCTGAAAATAGGTATCAAGCCTTATCTGAAAGTAAGTTTATAAATAAAGAAATAAAAGATCTCAGTGGCATCCACATCCTGGCTTTCAAGGATAAATTATATGCTCATAATAGAGAGAGAGGAAAGCGACAATACTGGAACTCTACATTTTTGTTCTCCAGACAGCACAGAAAGCAAGCGCATGTGGCCATATGGATTGTGTTTAGGACTCCAAAGGAGCCTCTTTTTTGAACCATTTTCATAGTAAATATACGTGATTAATTTCCAAATCAGACATTTTAATCGCAAGGGAAAGAGCACGATGCTGAATGGCAATATCTGAATAAACATGCAAACGGCAGGATTTTGAGGAGTTTCTTATGTATTTCATCTGCAATGGCTTAAGCTAATCTAAGCACTGACATGGTCCTGACATGGTCAAACCTGAAAAAAAACATCCACTTCACTCATTTTTTTAAGCTTTATTGTGGTTTCTTTGTTGTTTTTTTTTTTCTATTGGTTTGTTACAGCAAACAAATATTGATTTTCTTACATGGCTTTCCACCATTTTTGCAGTACATATGTTCACTAAATAAATAGTAATTGTCCTCAAATTTATGTAATGCACATGCACATACACACATGGGAAATGATCAGTCTGTACTTTTCACTCTTCAAATATTTCAATTTTTAGATCTGTTGAAATGTTATTAATAGTCCTCAAAGAATATTTTTAAAAATAATGTGTTCCAACAGAAAGGCTAAAAACTTTCTATTTGGTTTTCAACAGCCAGATTTTTCCACTGGAATGGAGAAAGTGAGGAAACAATGTCACTAGCTCCTTTATGCAAAACACTGTTAGAAGTGATGCTCCCTTCTTAGCTGGTGTTCTATTATTTCTCCAAATATTTGCTGCGTCTGGTTATAGAATGAGAAATAGTCTCCTCTGAACTGTAAGAATATTTCACATCTAGTTTATAAAAAGCTCCCATCTTGGAGCTTCCGCTATAGCCCAGTTCTCAACAAATTACCTCATTATGTTTGTGTTGAACATAAATAAAACTGTATGACTACTTATGAAGCTGTTGGGAATTAGCAAGCACTCTATGTTTCAAAAAATGAGACTAGTAGTGTAGCAATAATGTGAGTGTGGTATGGCTGAACTCTAGTTAATGAATCTACTATCTCTGATGGGCAAAGGAACAGGAGGAAGCAGAATAAGGTCAATTTACTAGAAGTCCTCAGTCCCATTCTATTTAAAGAGGCTTTATTTTGCAGTCTTATGAGATGTCTTCCTGGGATTTTGCAGTGTCTTGGGCTGTGGTGATTAGAGAAATAATAATCTTGTAAAGCAGTGAAGATAAGAAAGATATTTAAATAATGTTTCCCTTCTTTGTTTACTTCTGCAGAAAGCTGAGGGACCATACAGATGAGGGAAACATCCTGTAAGCTTTATTTCCAGAGTAAATTCAACAATGTTGCTGTGAGAGTTATCACCAAGTATTCATGCTTGATTCTTTATCAAATTAGCTCTTCTATGAGTAAATACATCTCTCAGTTGTACTCCTGGAAAATCCGTCTACGTCCTGAAAGTAACAAAACTGTGGGATATTGTTCCAGATAGGCAAAGCAATTGAACAAAATAATCTCAGTAAAATAAGTTTCCAGTTCAGAAGAAACAGATATTAAATCCAGGCTCTATGTTATTTTTTTTCAGTCTTTCAAATCATGCATTTGAACTACATAATCTTACATTATTTTGTCGAAATTTGAATAATCAGTCTTCTATCCTGCAGTGGAAATTTGTAAAGCAGCTTTGAAGACAAAGAAATTCAATGAAAATAGAACTATTTTTTTGCCTATCTTTTTTTTTTTTTTTTTTTGCAGTCCTGTCACATCTAACTCATGCTATAACTGAATTAAAATTTGACACAAATCTGTAATAAATTATTTAATAGTAATAAGATTTTTTTTTCAAAATCATACTGAGTACATAAGCCATACATAATTTGTGCACTGTGTCAAAGTTGTGCACAATACTGTCAAAGTTAGAACAGTTATATGTAAAATATTATATACGTATACATATATAGAAAGATTTGTATTGTTATGAACAGGTAGGTATACTGATGTGTATATTTTGGTAGAAAAGAAAGAAAGAAAGCCCTAAATTTAATTCCTTTTGTTTTTTTGTTTTAACGAAATCCTAATGTTTCATACACATATGCTCATAGCTGACAATAACACAAGCTTGGATTTTCCTTCCAAATTCTGTATAGTGCTTTAACTGAAAATGTTTTGTTATGGAAGGACATGGCCTCTTTATTCAAACTAAACATTTTTATAAGTTTGTTGCTATTATAAATAACTCCTGCAATGTTTTTTAACACTATGATATCATTTGATATTTGCTCAACTTCAGTGTTGCTTTTACAATTACAATATTGTATGAAAACCATATGAAGCTTTTTTTTTTTTTAATTCAATAGTCATCATGGCATGCACATGATACTGCCTCTATAGATAAAATAAATAATTTCATGCACAGTACTTTCATGACATGGGTCTTCTAACTTCATTGACTTTAAGACCCTAGGGATGCCCAGACACAATTGTCAATAGACCTCCTTGAAATAAAAACATCATTTTTCCTTCCACCCATTGCAAGGAAGACTGAAACTGCCACTGATAATTAATCCACTGAGAGAAATCAATATTGCAACTGGTTGGAGATGAAACAACCCATAGCAAAATAAACTTTTGCAATGACATTCTAGCAGTTCTGAGTATATTCTGTCTGTGGGCAGATGTGGAATCTTAATAAATGACTGTAAAAAAACTAGAAACGAGTTGTACCAAACAGTTGAATTTTGTGTCATAAAAGACAGTTATTGTTCTTGTATATGCTTCTTCAAAATGTAGTAAACGGCTCTATATTTATAAAAAGTGAAAATACTGTGAAAGAAAGAGAAAGGAGACAGAACAGCTTGCAAACAGCTGATAGAAGGAACCGGTTATATATTAAAAAAAAAATCACTGTTGTTCAGCATTCAGCTTACACCATTTCTGAAATTAAAGTGCAGCATAATAAGTTAGTTTTTGGCAATAAATTCAAGAGTAGGTCACCATTTCCAGGCTTATATTCATTTTAACTCCCAGGTGAAGGCTGAAATATTTACTGTAGGTATTTTAGGGATCTGTCAGAAAAAGAAAAAAAAAAAGTTTTAATACAGATTCTTGACTAACTTCAACCCATTCAGGTAAAAATCCTGGGGAAATAAAAACAAAACAACACAATAAACTGTAAGACACTACAGTTGATTCAAATCTATACACATTTTTAGTGGAATTTAGCAGAAACTATAATGACAATCAGTGACAGAATACAACAATGCACAGTTGTCTCCCAGAAGTCCTCCCCTAGGAGCATTCCAACGGGCCTTCAGAAGTACATGGATTTTAGAGTCAAATGGCTAACATTCCCTCATTGGTTATCAGCACAGACCACAGAAGTACAGCATCACAGAAGCAGGTTCCCTACAGTACATTGCACAGGTAGGTTTCTAGGTGGGTTTTTAATTATATCTCCAGAGAAGGAGACTCCACAACTTCTCTGAGCAGCCTATTCCACTTCTCTGTTACCCCTGAAGTAAAGAAGCTCTGCCTCATGTTCATACGAACACACTGAAGACATCCACCTTCTTTTAGCAACAGAAAGAATCCTTCTTCAGACTACAGAAGGTTCTAGAAGAATGAGTATGTAGCCAAAAATGTCAGACCAAAATAAGACAGGACTGGTACAAAAAGATGAAAAGATATTGGTTTTTGTTTTGCAAGAAAGAGGAGGTAGTATTGACTGGCATCCCAACAAAAAGCTGTGCTATGAGCAGTACTCAGACAGTATTAGAGGCCAGAAGAAGCTCCCATAAGCCATTATTATTCTCTTACTTCGTACAAGTACTCCTACATCCTTTTATCAGATTAGGAAGAGATTATTTTTCTGCAGCCAGGATTAAGTCAGAAGAGTCCCTGTAATAAGCAAATGCAGCAGGCTGAAATACACAGCATCACTGGTGAAGCTTTTTCTGTTTCGTTGCTATTGAAGTTTTAGTTTCACATCAAAATCTCATTCCAATATGGGTTAGAACTTTTCAGTCTTCCTTGTGCTTCCATTTGCAAGATTTTTACCTCTGAGGAGAATACAACTGAGCTTTTCAAGCATGGAGCAGTGAAATAATTCTTTTGCATATTGAAATTGCTACTGCTACAGACTAAGCTCACTAAAGTCCCACAATCTGTGGTTACTATGAGTGTTTCTTTTCATCCTGTGGAAATGATTCCTATGCGGAGCAATTATTTAATGGCTGACAGAACAACTGCCCTCAAGCTCCACACCTATATATAACCAAACACACACATGGACATACGTTCTAGTATTATTTTAAAATCTCGCTCAACATACTGAAGCAGGACATCTATATTAGGATTCCATCAAAAACTTTGTTAGCAATGAAGTATGATAACAGCATACAAGTTGGATATGGGTTATTTATAATTAGATCTTTGAAAATGACTAGTTACAGGAAAACAAGATAATTTTGAAGACTAAAACCAACCTGAACAGTTAAATAATTTCAAGTCAAAAAATTAACGAGTAATTAATTACCTGATTGGCATGCAGAGTCAAGTATGCAATAGGATGCAAAGTATTAACAAGACTCCACAAGAGGTTTTCCATATAAAAAATAAAATTAAAAAAGGTCTATGTATTAGGAGCAACAATGCACACTTTTCAAATAATACTTGTTTTCTCCACCCAAAACCATTGCTTCCATTTATAGCAGAATATCCATCACAGACAGGACCAATGAGGCATAGGGATTTCCAGTGCAGAACAGCTCTGAAATGAATCGTCTTCCACATCCCATTTTATCTGTACTTC
>PPHD01014740.1:0-16515 GCA_002909625.1 Bambusicola thoracicus | reverse complement strand
TGGGGAAGCTTGAAGCAGGGGCTGAAGTCATTTAGTCATACTCCATCAAGATACTGAAAAGCATTATCAGACATTTTACATGGTCATATGTTTACTCATGTGCAAGAGAAATAATTCTCTGTTAAGTTCCAACTTTGCCGGGTGAGAAAACTATTTAAAGCCAGCCTGTGATTACAATCTCTCCAATGATTTCAACACCATAAGCACAAACATAGTGTCAAAACTTAAAGTGTGCTCTACAGCCTGTATATTTACATAATTTGCACAATCCCAGAGTGTAGAAGGAAGGTCTTCAGAAAAGGATTCATGGAAGAATAGAAGAAAAAAGGAAAAAAACAAAACTCTCCCAGGAATTACAGAAGACACAAAAGAGGAAGTTAGAGATGACGGTAAAGCAAGGTTCTCACCTCTCAAGAGATAGCCATGAATATAGAAACAATAAGCAATAGAGTATCTACAGCAATAATTAAATAATCAAAGAAACAGAATGGTCAAGAATATCAAAAACAGGTGACATAATTATTCCTCTCAAGTACTGACTTTACTTTTCTCCACAAACATAACTTCAGAAATCTTTCCTGAGTACTTACAAGACTATTACAGAAATTAGTGAAATATTTCATATTTATAACATTTCTTTTTAATGTACTGCAGAAAATGATTTAGTTATGTACTCCAGGTAAAACTTCCACAAAATAATCTGCAAGTTCTTCTCATGTAAGCCTTCGAGAAGTCAATGAGAATTTTCCTGTTCTTCTAATGAAAGAAGGCAAAAATCTTATGTGAACAAAGATCCATGAAGAAACAAATAGGCACAAAATAGCATAGCACCAATGATGGGAATAACAATACGACGAGAAACAAGAATTTTCTGTTTTTCTCCATCATCAGCAACATAATCCAGTCAATTTCAACTTCCCTAATTCTTGCCCAGGCTGACTAACTTACCTTTAGGTTTCCTCTATCAAGCGCTGCTGTTAGATGCTTCCTGACCTCAGTTAGCTTTGGCCTGGGGCCTCGTGGACTACTGCTCTGTTTAAGAGCATTTTCCTTCAAAAACTGTTCGAGTTTGGACTCTCCAAGAAGAAGTTCTGCCATGTCATCTGCAAATAAATTTCAAAAAATAACAACATGAAATACTAGAAATCATTTCATTTCACCAATATTGCAGTGTAGTTATCGTTGCCTCCACTGAAAATTTCCAGACCTGAATTTTAAATAAAAACTACAACAAGCATAGAGCCAACTACTTAGATTTAACACGTCATATGGGTATATCATTTTAATTTTCAATTTATCTTTTACATGCCCACCATTGTAAATTTGTCTCTTATGTTCTACGCTATAATGAATTAGAGAATTAATCTGAAGCCAGTACTCTTCTAATTGTAAAAGCAAAATTTATTTCCAAAGCCTTGTAGATACTGTAGCATTCTGAATTTGTAAAAATTCCTTTCTAATACTCATTTTAGTGAAAAATACCATTTCATAAAATGTATGTTGTGGTTTCAAGTATGAATACAGAGATAAAGGATTATTTTTTGCTGTAAGTTGTATACTGCATGTCACAGAATCCAATAATTATCTGATTTGCAAGGAACCCTTACAGGTCATCTAGTCCAACTCCCCTGCAATGAACAAGAACACCTACAGCTAGATCAGGTCGCTCAGAGCCCCATCCAGCCTGACCTTGAATGTCTTGAGGGACAGGGCATCCATCACCTCTCTGTGCAATCTGTGCCAGTACTTCAGTATCCTTATCGTAAAAAACATTTTTCTTATACTCAGTCTAATCTCCAATCTAATCTAAATCTCCCCTCTTTTAGTTTGAAACCATTTTGCCTGGTCCTATCACAACAGACCCTCCTGAGGAGTCTGCCCCCTTCTTTTTTACAGCTCTGCTTTAGATATTGAAAGGCCAATATCAGGTTACCTCACAGCCTCCTCCAGGCTGAACAGCCACAGCTTTCTCAGCCTGTCCTTATAGCAGAGATGTTCCATCCCTTGGATCATTTTTGTGGCCCTCTTCTGGATGCACACCAACAGGCCCATTTCTCTCCTGTACTGAGGACTCCACATCTGGATGCATGTGAGGTCTCACCAGTGTAGAGTAAAGGGGATGTCACCCAAGATGTCTCTGATCATTATTCACACCTGGGCTCTAAGAATATAGCTATCACCCAGATCTTTTCAAGGCTCCAGCCATATCACATCTTCAGTGTGGCATTCTATTTCTCATCTTTCTCCTAGTTTCTTAAGAGACACACCACCACTTCTGGGAATAGCGTGTAATACTGAAATTCAAGAAAGCGGTCATCCTCTATCTCGTGCCTATCCAGGATGATCAAAGTTACTTTACCGAAACACATTCAATAGTTCTTCCAGTGAAAAGAGAACTATAAACACCATCACCTCACTATCTGGGACTTGAAAATATCATATCACGTCTTGCAAACAATGTCTGCATACTCAAATATTAATTGAAAATAAATAAGTAAAATAGATTTTTAAAATAGGAGAAGGCATAATGCTGGCAATCAGGAAACTGCTGACAGCTCCATGCCCTTTAGCACTATCCTCAGAGGCTGTGGGAAGGCATGGAAAGGCCGAGATAAGCACAACTTGGCATTAACATAACAGAAAAGAACCTTCCCTCAGCAGGTATAAATTCATCAACATTAGCTTATATTTAATTACAGCAAATCTCAGTACTGTGTCTGCTGGACTACTATATGTGACCTATATACAGTGCCATTATACAGTAAGCTGCAAAGACCAGTTCTGTCCTGTAATGGCCCATCAACAAAAAGGACAAAAATCTAGAAAAAAAAAAAACCATGAAAACTCCAGTTTACTGCTGATTTTCAAAGCTAAAATTTCTAGATTTCTCCAAGAGAGTTTAAGACAGCTGACAAATAGCAGCGATAAAGGGATTTGTTATTTTTCCATTTACAATTTTAATCTGATGTTCTGAGAATTACATCCATGGTGATCTGGACATTTATGTGTCCTCAACTGTACCCACTCACGTTTAATTGTTTAAACCGTACTGCAGAAGGGAAAGATCTTTACACGCCATGTATGCAGCCTGGTTATCAGCTTGCTTAGTTTTCAGGTTTTCAGAACGCAGTTGCCAGACTCATGACTCGGGTTTGCAGTAACAATTCCCTTCCTGTGCCCACCAAAAAGAGTTTCTCCTGATACTTTTGGTGGTCATCTCATCTTTACACCAGACTACACCAAGTAATTTAAAGCATCATGCTTTAATCTGTACTTCTTTTAAGAACACCTTTATACCTTCTGAAGTGTTCTGTTTTGCCTAAACTGTGCTGTTCCCCTTCAATTTACCCTCACAATGACGAGGCCCTCTGCACACAGCTTTGATTTACCCTATCAAAAATGTTGGTCTCTTGAAAGATAAAGAATAGAAAGTGAAATATTTCCCTGGAGCATCACTACTATGGACACATTCTACAAAGCAGTGACACTCAATGTCTTTCAAAGAAGAATTAAAAGCACCCAATTCCCAGCCCAAAGCAAACAATGTTATTCATAGAATCATAGAATCACTACGGTTGGAAAAGACCCACAGGATCACACAGTCCAACCATCCACCCATCACCAATAGTACTCAACAATATAGCTACAAGATAATAATAATAAAACTTCATTATTCACAAATGGACAACTAAAAGAAAGCTTTTATTTGCCAATTCAATGCTAACATGGCAAAATTCATAGCTGTTTAGCTGTACTAACAAGCAAATGACAGTTTGACATGGATCTGGAAGTCCAGCATACAATTTCTGTGACATGACAAAGAATTTCACCACTTCACAAATCCCAACTGGAAAGGTTTTCATTTTAAACATCTGATACTCTTAAGGACAGTTTAAGAAAACAAAACAAAAAATGTCAATTTGTCAAATCTAAGTTCTGACAAATGTAAAGACTAAGTTTGTACGCTACAATATTTTACATACAGCCTAGAGCACAAAGCACTGAAGGTAAACTAATCACTTTACCACTTCAGATCACTTTTCACTTCACACTTCACACAGAATCACTTTTCAGATCATAGTTCTGGACCACACTACTCTTATCTGCATTTTGCACAGTCACTATTTTTAATATGACATGCAATCAAAGCTCCTATGATTTCAAGTTTATTCTGATAAACTATAGCTTAAGTTTGAAATCCCCTGAGAAAATAAGAGCAGAGAAGGACACAGGTTGTTCCCATAAATTCACAGTGTTACCAGTGTATGCCCAGGAATTTTTGAAGCAATTTACATTTCACTATGCAATTCTGAGAATATGCTACCTCTCATAGCCAAGGAGTGAAGGAGAGATGACAGCAGAAGGGTCCCCTTTTAGCTTTCTAAGATTTAGTAAAATTGGCTCTCAGCTGTTCTCAAAGGCCATGCACTCTATCCTGTCATACTGGCATCCTTGCTCTACTACATCAACATCCTTTTTGTTCTGGGAAGCCCAAAGCTAGACGCAGAATTCCAGATGCGGTCTCACAAGTGACTAACAGTAGGAAACACTAATTTCCTTCAAGCTGCAGCTGAGCCTCTACCATTGCTGAGGAGCCTGACAGGTCAGAGGACCAGCCTCATCAGCACAGATAGCAGCATAAGGGTATTGTGGGCATCCATTCTGTCCTTTGTCATTTGGTTTCCAAACCCCACAGAACACCAAAACACTGATCTTCCTTTTACTGTCACCACACTCAAATAAAGACCTCCTTGTTGCCCTTTGTATCTCTTACCAGTTTCATCCTCAGGTAAGCATTGCATTTCCCTTTCAAACTCATTAATGCACAGGCAGTGTCTCTGTGCTTCTACCAGTCCATGCAATCATCACGTCTCTAATCCCAGTAAGATCATTGCTCTGCAATTGCACACAGGTTTCTAATTCCTTCATGATCTATACAGAAATATTGACTAACACCTTAATTATGTCAGCATGGAGTACTTTTTTACCAATATCAACAGATTTTCCCCAAGTATTGATACAATATATTGAAATACACAAATGGTACAGTTGTTCCTGCAACAAAACCGATCTTCAGAGAGAAGCAATATGCTAAAATAAGATTGTTATACTTGCTTTAAAGACACTCAGCATCTACTTTGTTATAGCTTGTTTTCTGCATGTTCTTACTTTTCCTTCAGACATAAATCTTAATGCAGCTGATAAATATCAATAGTGTGGGTTGCATAGCTTCTCTTTCAAGTTGTAAACTAAACAAGATATGAAATGCACCCAAATCTAGACCTGACATCTCATACCAAATCCCCCTTCTTACAGTCTCATGCCAAATTCCACATTTCATTAGCATTGTCACTGCGTAACTATAAACAAACAAACAAAAAAAATCAAGTATTATGCCTAGCATTACCCTGCTCAGATAGATTTCACATCCCATTCTGTAGGACTGAACCTTCTCCAGCTGCTCCGCCTCTCTGGAAAGGAAAGCATGTAAACTGCTTGCACAGAAAAGTTAGCTGCTTTTACATAGCAATGCAGCTCAGGTTAGAATTTGGTGTAAGGAATCTAACGTGCTGTGTGAAAGGGGCACAGAGATCACTCCAAACCCACAAAACCATTCCTCAGAGCAGGATGCAACTATTTGCCTTGCAAAGAATAGGCACTGAAAGGTCCTTTCAGCACAGGCATTTTACTAATAATATTTGGAATACTCCCGAGTGCCCTCACTCAGTACACAATTTCTGTTTATGAGCCTCTCGACGCTTTAAAAAGGGAAGGAAAAGTAAGAGTGGGACTTGAAAATAATACTTGATGTCAGCACAATAGCATCCTACTTTGGAGAGGAACAACTGAGATGAATTCTGCTTAATTACACTTTTAAAGCTAAAGTGGCTAAAAAGTGGATAAAAACATGTCAAAATGTTTAAGCTTTAAAAGGTTGATACTTAAGTAGATAATTTCTACTTATATCTATCAAAACAGTGAGGTCTACCATTGACATTTTTCAACACTTCAAGTACAAGAATTACAAAACGCCAAAGAAACTCAGACTTCCCTCCTGTATGCACTCCTTTTTAGCAGGTCTCCATAGTCCTGGCCTACCCTCCCATAATGTGCATTTCTTTAGGTTAAATACAACAGTTTCTTTGTGGAGGGGCAGGTTACTTAAAAAAAAATACAACAAACAAGACAGCCACACACGGGAAAGCCATACAAGAGCTGGAAGAGATATTTTGTTCATACAAACTGCAAAGCTGTCACAGAAGCACATGAAACAGCTACTTCTGGAAGGCTACGTTAGATTAGTAGGCAATTCGATGAAGAGTTAGACATTAAGGAAAAGAAAATAAACCTCTTACTGCTACATGAGAAAATGCATTCCCTGAGGCAGGAGGATTCTTATAGCGCTGAAGCTAACCCTATTACTAAAGGACTTGGAGGTGTTGGTTGATGAGAGGCTCAACATTAGCTGGCAACGTGCACTTGCAGACCAGAAAGCCAAACGTATCCTGGTCAGCAACAAAAGCAGTGTAATCAGCAGGGGGAGGGAGGAGACCATACCGCCCCACCCCACCTGTGTGAGATCCCAGCTGCAGTACTGCATGCAGCTCTGGGGCCCCCTGCACACAAAGGACACGGACCCGTCAGGGTTCAGAGAGGGTCACAGAGATGATCGCAGGCCTGGAGCACCTTTCCTACAAAGATGGGATGAGAAAGGTGGGGGTGTTGAATCTGGTGAAGAAAAGGCTCCAGAGAGACCTCATAGCAGCCTTCCAGAACCTAAAGAAAAGAAATTCTTTACTGAGGGCAGTGAGGTGCTGGCACAGTCTGCCCAGAGTAGCTGTGAATGCCCCACTCCTGCAGGTGTTTAAGGCCTGGCTGGATGAGGCCCTGGACAATCTGCTCTAATCTCTGACCATGACAGGCAGGCTGGAACTAGATGAACTTGAAGGTGCCTTCCAACCCAGATCATTCTGTAATTCTGTATTGCCTCTGGAAGATTTAATTTATCACTCCTCTCTCCATCCCTGCTCCTTTTCCCACTCTAGCCCCTCTACCCTCAGTTTCTTCTCTCTGAAAATGTCTTTTAAAAAAGTGCCGTCTCTAACAAGAGACGAGCAAGACCAAAGCCTTAAATTCATGCTGGTGTATACCCAGAAACCAGCCAGCCACCTTCACATGGGAATCAAAGTAGACTACAACACCCAGATACTTTGTTCCCATCACTGGTGCAAGTTAAGGTAGCTAATTACCCACATGCTAGCTATAGTCACACTGCAGCAACATGAATTACACATGCTTTCTTTCAGAAAAAAAGATGGGAGAAGAGAAAACAACAGCTGCAACTTATAGATAGATCTGATTAAGCATCAGAACTGACCTGGAATAACAGTTTCTTCCACATATGGCACAACACCCCCCTTTCCCTGTACCATTGCTATAGAACACGAGAGCGCTGTGAGAGGAGCAGTGACTATCAGACTGGCTTTTACCACAGAACTGCTCCACGTGCACAGTTGCTGATGACTAACATGAGAAGACCACTCATCACAGAATGCAAATCATAAGAAATACTGCAAAGCAGGATTTGGTTTTTACTGAGACACTCATTTGTTAAGTCAGTGAGTCAGGGAAAGAAACTGGCAGTAAATTTTTATATTAAATTATGCCTAAAGAAGGCTCTATTGACAAAGCATTAGCTTGGGACCTATCAACTATTCTGTGCAAATAAGATTGTTAAAAGCACCATGGAGGTTCAAAGTTCCAATTAGACTGACATGTCTAAAACAAACCATTTATTGCATACCACAGCTCTAGCAGAGTGATTTCAATAGTTTTGAACATTCCTTAAATAATCCTGGAATAATGTAAGTAAAGTTTGAGGAAAAACTTGAATTTTCTTTCAGCACAATGAGTTATCTAGATTATGTTATTCTGTGAAACACATCATTAACAATTAAACTGCAAAAAGATATTGCATACCTTGAAGCCTCACTCTGTTTCATCCAAATAGATGTCTCAGGAAAACCTGTTTGTAAAGGGTTCTCATGTACTGAAACTGGTTTGTCACCTTCAGAAAACTGAGATACTTTTAGATCAATAAAAAATCAAAGTATATTCATACATTTTTCTGATAAAGAGTCCATCAGCAATAATTACACTATGCATCACAATTGTAAAGCAGAACAATTTCCTGAGCGGGGAAGGACGGCCCAGATTGCCCCCCACAGAATCACTGATACTGTCCACTTCTCTAAACTGAAATCCTCTGCCTCTAACTATAGAATCATAGAACGTCCTGAGTTGGAAAGGATGCGACCAAAGAGGATCATCAAGTCCACCCCC
Source organism: Bambusicola thoracicus (assembly GCA_002909625.1). Lineage (NCBI taxonomy): Eukaryota > Metazoa > Chordata > Aves > Galliformes > Phasianidae > Bambusicola > Bambusicola thoracicus. The sequence continues at coordinate 8,172 of PPHD01014740.1, read as the reverse complement.
GGCTCCACACAGCATCACCCAAAATTCAAACCCTATGTCTGAGAGCATTGTCTAGACTCTGCTTGAACTCTGGCAGCTTGGGGCTGTGCCCACTGCCCTAGGGAACCTGTTCAGAGATAAATCTGTTATAATGAGAGACAAGTCTGAACACCTCAGAAATCCAAGTCAAACTGAGGGATGCTTTAAGTAAAATAATCCATGTTTGTTAGCACAGAAAGGAAAAGCAAAAAATCTGAATGCTGCTAGATAGGCCAGCTGTTTTCTTTCAGCTTAGATATGCTCATACAAAGCATCTTGAGAAGAATCTTGCGTGAGAACAGTTATCCCTTTCTGTAATACATATTAACCTTGACCACCTTAAAAACAAGACTAAAGGCTGGCATTAAGACAGGAGAACAAAACAACACCAACATATCTTTGTAAGGCAGTAGCTAAAAATATCGTGGCAGCTGCTCTGTAATTTGAGTTTCAACATTTACTTTTTGAAGCAGAATTCTTATCAGAATGAGATCCAAAGCATTTACAGAAAAGGAAACAGAATTATCCTGGATCACGGATGATGAAGAATACTTACTGTTGTTAGTTGAAGTCTTGCTATGGTCTATCTTCAGTATTCCACTGAATTACACAATAAAATATAAAACAATCAGTCTTCTGAAGAATGCCACCGTAACCTCAAGGTGTGTGCTAAAGAACAGAGGGGCTGTTAGCAGCTACGTAGCAGGAACAGCTCTCGCTAAATTCCTTTCTACAAGTACATTGAGGAGAAAAGGTAAGGGATGGCTGCACTGTGCTCAGTTCAAACAATAACAATTTGAACAAAAACTGAATACAGAACAGGAGCTGTTTCTCTCGCCTGCAGAATCCTTTTCCAACAGGTGACTCTGTTTTACTTAATTCCACAGTACGCCAAGATAAAAACTGTGAATGACTGAGTGCTTCCAATAGAACGAATCAATCTGCTACCTGTTGTTCTACTGAGCAGTAAATAACTGCATTGTTAAAGTATGGCTTCTCCTGTGGTGGTTCAACAGTCTTAGATTAAAAAAAACAAAAATGTTATCTAGGCCACACAACTACTACTTTTGTGTCTTCTAAACTGTTCTTAATATTCATGAAGAAAACATCGAATTTAGAAGGACACAATAATTATTTACTTCAGTTGTATTTTTAATAGCACAAGGAAGCGCCTTTTGCAATTGCTAACTCCCCCCTCTGGCAGCAGTCATCAGTAGCCCAGCTCCTGGTATCAAGACTCTATGCACACAACATTCCTCTACAACCCAACATCTGCAGTGTACTGCTGTGGAACACCAGCAAGAAGATCCACAACCCTACGCTAAAAAAAATAGTTACACCTTACAAAGCTCAACATCTAAAGCCAGAAAGAGTATGGGGCAGGAAACAACCTAAAATTAGTGTTTTCTTTTTTAGATGCCAAATGATCATAGATTAGAAGAAGTATTTTTAGGACCATTTTACCCTCTTCTTAACTATGCAGCTGCAAGAAAAATGTGCAGAATTAGGATAAAATCTCCTGCCACAAAGATTTAAGCAAAGAGGCTCAAACTTAAACCCTGAGGATATGAATTTGAATAGAAAGTATTTAGGAACAGAATACAGAGCAAACCAGCTACAGAATCTGAGGTGACCAGCCAAGCAAGAATCAATCTTTCTTTGTAAGTAAGCAGCTACCAAAGCTAAAGCACACTGCATCATTTCACCTTCTTCCCAACAAAATCTCCAGCCTTTCAGGTAACAAATTTCAGACTCTTAAACAGTGTAACTATCTGAATGTGTTGAAATTGGATGATCACCATTATCGTTAGTTGAAAATGAAGACACGGAAAGAAGGGAGATCAATTAGATGAAGCGGGGAGTTGTCAGGACAGAGCAAGAAAGAAGAGGGGGAGAACACCACCTCAGCTCTTAACTCCAGAATGCCAAAAATGGGAAAAAGAAAAATAAAAAGAAAAGTAGGTGAATAAGGCGCCAGAGGGGTCAAGAGGATGTGTGTGAGATTTCCAGTTTGCAGTACCCCACATGGGACCGTAAGTTGATGTGTGAGATTCCAGCACTCCTGCCTTGTAATTTCTGTTGTGGTGGTTGAAGTCTTCCAAGAGGGAAACTAGCATGGAGAGAGAGTGAGAAGGGAAACTCCTCTTGTTCTCTCTAAAGGCACTGCTCCCAAAGAGGTCAACTGCTCCAAATGTTAATTGGGCAAAAGTTTCTGAGCAAAGTTTCTGTAAAAACAGCAGAAGAAAAATTTCATGACATCACAGAGCATGTTTATTAAGAAGACCACTCTGAAATGGAGCTTTGTTCCCAAGAGGAGGATCTGGAAATCTTGGATCCAGAGCTGATTTCATATTCATGTAGCAGAAGTGGCATAAAACTCTTGTTTCCAAATATAGTTGACCATACACAAAACAAGACATTTGTTTTGTTTGTGACCTACATAGCCCATTCAGAGCAATGGCTGTACCTGATGAGGAATGTTAGCAAGTCTTCGAGTACCCATACAGAAAACTCTAACCAGAAGTTACATACGTTAAACTGAATGCAAATCTCACACTTATATGAAGGTTTACATTAAAGAAAGTAAAAGTAATATGTAGATAGAAGCATGCTACTTATACTTTTATCACTGACTCTTAAGTAGTAAGGATTCACAGAACCATGGGATGACTGAGGTGGGAAGGGGTCTCTGGAGGTCATATTGTCCAATTGCAGCTGATCCAAAGCAGAATCCAGCAGGATCTCATCTGGTCAGCCTTACACTTATGGAAACCAGAAGCACAATATACGCTGTCAGCTGTTCAAAGAAATTTAATTCTACACATTAGCACCTTTAATTATACACAGTCACTCATTCCTCCGACTCTAAAGCACACAGAGAGAATGGAACCCTTTTACTGTGCAGTTCTGTAGCATCTATGCAATTATCCTCTTTGACATCCCAAACTTGAAGAAAAATATTACAGAATCCCACAGTATTCATGCATATGCTTACAGACTAAGCAAGTTTTCTCCAACAGTAACATCACTACGAACACTGAGGGCATATATTAGGAAAACTTCAACAACGATTTCAAACTATATAATTTATCTGCTGTTTAAAAAAGAATTCTGGGTCTCAGGTTTTGGGAAGGATTAAGATCATCAGAACAGTAAATATCAAACCAGGACAACCACAATTCATCATCTAGGTTATTGATATGTGTGGAATGCTTAAATTAAACCTGGTCCATTCAGTCAAGTGCAATACATAGCCAAGACTCATAGAATCAGGAATCATAAAGTTTGTAAAAGGCCTCTAAGATCACCTAGTCCAACTGTGCACCTACCACCAATATTTCCCCACTAAAACATGTCCCTCAGTACCACAGCTACTCTTTCCTTAAACACCGCCAGGGACAATGACTCCACCACCTCCCTGGGCAGCTATTGCTGCTCCTATTGCTGTTACCTGGGAGATGAGGCCAACCCCCATTCCGCCACAACCTCCTTTGCGGGAGTTGTAGAGTGATAGGGCCTCCCCCGAGCCTTCTCTTCTGCAGACTGAACAATTCCAGTTCCTTTAGCTGCTCCTCATAAAACCTGTGTTCCAGACCCAGCACCAGCTTCATTGCCCTTCTGTGAACACACTCCAGAGAAGAAGAAAAGATAACATAGGTTGTATGTGAGATGGGGAAGCAAGAAGTATGGCAAGCAGGACCATCACCATCATGATTATGATCTTTGTGTGTTTAACTGGGAACAAAAAGTATGCATCTGTATTTGATTGCAGATTTTCTTCTAGGAATCATACCAAGGGAGAATGATTTTAAAAATAGCTTTTTCCTATTTATATTTAGTATAGCTTACAAAGGCAATCAAAGAAGGACTTGGAAAACAGGAAAAGCACATGCCATGGCAGATAGAAATTCCTTTTAATCTTGCTTCTTGTCATGTTTTGTCTTAAAGGAGAAGCTACTTTTCCTGTTGCTTCTAAGCAAGAGAAGACTCTAGGGAATACTTAAATGGAAGGCAAAACCAGACCACATCACAGCAACAGAGTCCATTCATCCATGCTCTACAAAACAGCTACACGGCAGCAAATCTGAGATGACAACAACATAATTCAACTTCTGTTCTCTCAAGTCAATGAAAAAAGTAGTTGATAAAAAAAAGAAGAATGAAGATGTAGAGGAGATCTTGACTCTACCCAGCTTTGCATCCATCAAGCACACTTCCTTACTCCTAAACCTCACCAGTTAGGGATTTTGCTTCTTTGCTGCCTGGCCACCCCTCCATGTTAATTGTGGGTTAGTTGCCAGGCCAGCAGAGGAGAGTTTTTCTTCCAGGGGATGATCCAGTGCCCAAAGCTCAGAGGGATGCATGCAGATGAGCCTCTGCTACCCACTACAGGAGATGCAGCAGTTCTTCACCACCCACTGGTGCCACACAGCCTCAGAAAGCAGCCTCGTCCTGTCCTCTTTCCACCCCACAGGGTCCATCAGGGAAGCTTCAAGACTTGGAAGTTTATAACCTACGCTTGTCACTATCAGGGATGCTTGTCTCAGATAAATATCCACAACTTTTAAGACAGAAAGCATCTTTCAGCAACTTCTACAAATTCTGTCCACTATTTTAAAGTTTCATGTCTCCTGTTTTTACCTCTCCCTCAAACTGGCTCCAAAACAAACCCCTTAAAGCCTTGATTAAAGCAAATTATTTCTCCCCAGTATGGCAAAGAGACTTCCCTCTGATCAAGTGGAAGTTCTAACCCTAGCCGAGGCAGCTAGGAAAACAGAACAACAAAGTGCAATTTCAGATTATAGGTAAAAAGACAGCTCTTCAGTTACTTATACAATTTTGCAAATACTGCCCCATGAAAGTCCTTTCTTACTTCCTTCTTTCTTTCAGGGCAGATGAAGCACCCAAGACCCACCTTCATTATGAGAAACAACCCCCAGATATATGCTATAATCAAGTCCTGATCCTCTCTTTTCCAGACATACAAGCATACTGTTCAAAACTCTTCCTTTGCTTCATCACCTTTTACACGTTACGTAGCAGAAACATCAGCTGGGGAAGAGCAGCTGCATCAAAAGTAGACTTTCTGTTTCATCACTGCTAACATGCCATACCTTCAGAATACTACTATGGCTGACAAACTCAGTAACAACCAAGTGCTTAAAGTAAAAGCTTTCTTCCTACTACAATATGATAGATTTTATGGATTTTATAATCCATATATCATTAGCAGGCTGGGAACCTGCAGAAACGTGGATGAGTCAAGCCATTACTTCTGTAACTTTCAAAGACACAGTGTAGCCAACCCAGCACCAGCAGTTGTGAAAGATGTTTCTCAAACAGTTACATGTAATTCCTTATAGACCAACACAAACAGCAACCAGCTCTGAACGCCCAGCAGCATCAAGTTCACTCCCTTCGGACCAATTTCACACTTCCACTCAATGGAAGGAAAACCTCTCCCTGTGCTCTGCCCATTGCTGGCTGTGGCCGCCATTCTTTCCCACCTGCTGCTACCCACAGCAGGCCCCCAGGAGGCGGCTCAGCTCAGCAGCCAGGAGCTAAACCAGACGGCACCCGGCTTTCTGCCGGCCCAGCACAGTAATTGCCACCTCTGCTGTCCTCCAACACAAGGGAGAGGGACAAACAAGCAAGTGCAAAAAGCAAGAACTCCTCCAGCAGCAGCACTAAGGTGTTAGACCAGCTTGGCTACTTGTGAATTCAGGCTGCCTAGGCCAGCACTTTCTCTTCCAGAGGATAAGCCATTTGGAATACAAGCAGCAGGTCTATATCATCACTTGTACTGTCATAACACCCCTGGCTATCTGAAGAAACAAAGCTGTCTGTCAAAAATAAGGTAACACATCCAAGCACCGCCACCACGTTTACTCTTCACTCAGAAAAATGTGTCCTTCGAATGTTTGTTCTGTATATACAGCAGTGAGCACAAGGAGGGAGGACAAGAAAGAACACAGGGAGAGAGGAGTGCATTCTGTGGGACTGCAGAAGGATGTCACACCTGCTCTGCAAACGTCTCCGCCACAGACGCAGACCTCTTCAGAAAGCTTTGCCTGTATGAATTGCTCCCAAACTGCACGTACAAAACAAACGAACCAATTTGATCAACACCTAAGTAGGGCAGGAGTCCTAAGAGGTTTAGAAAACCCCGGGTTGCTGTGAGGACAAGCTTTAAACATATATCTGAGGTCTTACATTTTATGAGAGAGCAAAACAAATGGAAACTGGTAAGATGTTTCCACTTTCACTTCCTACTTAGATCTTAGATCTAAAAAGAAAAAGCACAGAAAGTGACAAGCAAAGAATAAACATGGAAAATACTTCCTGACCCTTTGTTTTCAGTCACTCTGCTCCTAACTCCTCTCTGCTCCCTTACTCTGCAAGGCTAAAGGGGAAGGAAGACAAACTACAGAAGCAAGCTGCCAAGAACAAAAGGTAGAGGAAAGAACAAAACAAACCAAAGAAGATGGGGGAGTAAGATAGTAAGAAATTCAATGGCAAGCAAGCAAGCAATCAGCACATTGAAAGGATGGTGTATTTCTACAAGGAACTTGATGGCTACGGGTAATGTTCTGTTTTCATGGCAACATCACAATGCTCTTGGTAGAGTATAGATCAGCAAACTTCTGGGGCATGCATTTTCCCCCTACAGCAATGCAGCATTTCACATCAGCGAAGGTTCCTGCAGAACTAAAGCTCTCTCCCTCACTTGAACTTCAGAAATTCACCTCCTTGGCGCCTTCTCAGATACAGATCTCACTGAACTTGAGCAAGGTCACATTCCGGCTGCAGCAACAATACATGGCCAGAAGCCCCCCTGTTTATTCACAGATTCTTTCTTTCACCCGTTCAGCTTGTCTCTGAACTGACCCACGGTTTCCTCACCGCGTTGTCAAAGGAAGGAAAGCAAACATTTGAGCACTGATGTTCTGAGAGCACCCTGAGCAGCTGCTGCCTTCTTGCAGACGTCCATCGCGGCCACTTCCCTTCAGATGCGACTGTTTCATCATCTATTTGTGACTTTAAGCAGCTTTGAAATGTGACCACCGATTTCCAACCTTGACATTTGAACTGCACCGCACCCAGGCACTCTGAAAGCCTCATTAAAGGCTCTCATTAAAGGATCTCATTAAAAATACTGCAGAAGTCTGAAACAAAACAAAAATCAAATCCTCATCAACATGAATTCTGCAATATAATGCACAAGCGGCCTGTAAGACCAACACGTTACACTGAATTTAACTGGAAAAGAATCGTTGCTGGTTCTTCATCAATCTTATTTCCCAATATATCAGAACAGCAAGTTTAAAGATCTCTTAAAAAAATCAGTTTTTCATTTAAAAGAAGTCCCTCACAGCACATTGCACTGCATGCATACAGCTGAGGTTTTGATGCCAATCAAATCAAGGGAGACAAAGTTGTACATGTGTCTCCTATATATTAAGGCCTTTATTTAATACAGACCAGGCTTGGATAGAAAAGAATCACGTAGCTGTATGCCTTCCAATTGTGGGCACATTGTAAAATACATTCTGAATAACATTAGGTGTTTAACGTGTGCTGTTTTACTTCCTCCAATAACCTGAGAACAGGCGGTTGTGTACTCGGAGCTTTTGCTAACTCCCAGGATAGCACTTCACCACCACACTGTTTATTTGCTGTGTCAGGCAAAACTCAACCTAGTTTAGGTCACCGTCTTAGAAATACCTTTTTCTTTTTTCCCGCTTAGTTAAACTGTTGGGGAACGCACACAAAGCTTCCTTAGTGAAAACTACTTCCAATTTTATTTCTAGCAGCTTGGGGTTTGTTTCCATTCCATTCAATAAGTCACATTCAGGATGCGGACTTTGAGGACAGGCACCTTTGATAGAACCGAGCAGCCCACAGCCTGCCCACCGCCTCACCTCCGTCAGCCTGAGAGCAGCACAGTGATTTCTATGGTGGCTGCTGCAAGCTATATAAATCCCTCTACATGGGGTGTGGGTGGTGAGGCGCTGGCAGCACAGGGACTGCAGGGGTAGCCCATGTGGGAGGAGGCCAGACACAGCCGGGACCAGTGGAGCTGCTGCAGGACAAGCTGGCAGCATCCCTGGGAAAATGTACTCAAGGAAGAGCAAAAAAATAAAACAACCAACA
>PPHD01014739.1:0-16515 GCA_002909625.1 Bambusicola thoracicus | reverse complement strand
TTAATATATGACATATCATGCTAAATAACCTTTTTTTAAATACTCCTTATATAAGAGTAGTTGGGTTTTTGGGGCTGTCAGATACAGTATGCAAATCTGAAACTATTTTACAAAGCAGGTCAGAAAATCCAGGAAGGGAAAGAAGTTAATAAATGTGATGGTACTCAAAGGCCTTTGGCTGCCACTTCTGTCTAGTTTCTGTATCTAATACTGATCTCTTGAAATTTTATGATGTTGCTTTCATATGTTTTTTCCCTCTTATTGCTTGGGAATATTGATATTACCATTGAGTTGTTTATGGCTCTGTGGCAAGTCTGACGATTTTCCTCATATTTTTGAAATGCTCAGTAATGCCATTGTTTCAGAAAAAAAATAAGCGTGCACAACAATTCATGGGCACAGCAGACTTCAGGAAAGCCATTCAAGTTTCTGAGCTCTCGGTTTTAGCGCTGTCTGTCCCTTTAATGTCAGCTGAACACTTCATACTGATGAGAAGACAGCTGGTTGCTCAGACGTGGATGTACGACATCTGTGGGCTGCTGTATAAGCACCAGACTTGGAACAGCTTCCACTCACCGTGCACCTGACTTTTTTGAAAATGGTCCAGTTTTGTGTTTGTGAGCTGATTTGGTATCTTTATTCATGATAGCACATCTCCTCATTCCCTCTTTATCCATTTTTGAACCAGTGCCACACCGTCTGAAAATAAAAGATGGAAGGATAGCACTTGTTTTTTTAGCTTTTATGTAGTTCTTCCAACATTTCTTCTAGTTAGAACAAAAGTACCTAATTTTTGGAGTGCCTGGAAGTCTGTGAGACTCTTTGTCTCACAGGTGGCAGAAGAGAGAAAACAAAGCATCCAAATGCTCACAAGCTTGGAGCGACAGGCAGACAGCTGCTGGAGAATCTATGCAGGGGTGAAGCGTCTCTGGTTCTGAGCAGCTGAACTATGAAGTAGTCACACATCATTAATAAGGGAAAGCCTGTGACTAGTAAGTGTGTCAGGGAGATGCATTAAAATATCGGCATTGGAATCCACTCCTGATAAATTTAAAGAGCATCTAGGTATGTAATTGTAGTTAAGTGAGCATCCTGCACAGAGAAAACTCACCAGGGCTTCAACCAGCACTAAGAATAGTACCTGTTTTTTTGGAAACTTTAAGCAGAAGGCCATCGGACAGTTTACACAGTACTGAAAATGCAAATGTGCAGATGGTGGCTTTCTAATTCTGTAAATGCTTTCCTTCCTTTTCTTTTGCCAGGTTTGTCAAGATGTTCGAGGATTTGATGCTTTTTAAAGAAAGAGGGAAATTCCTATTTAAGATTTCAAAGATTTGTGCAAGTGAGATTTTTGTTCTTTGTTGAGGTTCTACATTTTGACCCCTTACTTAACTACGTTCACTGGGTCACTGCAGAAGTTCTTTCCAAGAAAAAATTGTGAACTGTGCCAAGAAGTGTTGACCTTTATAGTTCTCTGACTCACCTGCACTGGATCAAATAGCTGTGGTGATTTAACCTACACCCATTCGGCATCTGTCTGCACCTTCTGTCTGCCAAAGAAAAGAGAACATCTTTTGTCCTGCCTACTGTAGTCATTAGGTCATGATGGCAAACACAGTCTGAACTAGAACACTTCAGTTCAAGTATGTGCTTGATCACGCTGTTATTATTCTGTGGGAGTGTGGGTGGACTAGAAATTTCTTTGGTGACTGTAGTGCCTTTGTCGTGTTCCTTCTACACTAATGTCTTGTGAGGATGTAGGGACACAATAACCTTTTTTTTATTATTATTACAGACAGAATCACATCTGAAGTTACACCACTGCCTGTGAAAAGGTTCGTGTGGATTTACTTCTGCACACGCTCAAAGCCTCTTGGCAGGTTTATTTCTTCTGAAGGTTAAAGGTAAGAGTAGAATTCATTTGCTTTAATTTAGGTGTCAGAAAGTAAAGTATTTAGAAACACAGCATCACAGACTCAAAGGGCTTGGCAGAGACCTCTGGGGATCAGCTAGTCCAATCCCCCTTGCTAAAACAGGTTCCCTGGAGTGAGCTACTTAGGAAAGCATTCAGGGGTACTTTGAACATCTCCGGAGAAGGAGACTCCACAGCCTCTCTGTGGCAGCCTGCTCCAGTGCTCTGTCACTCTTACAGGAAGTAAGTTCTCTGTCATGTTCAGGTGGAATTTCCCGTGTTCCAGTTTGTGCCCACCCTTCATCCTGTCACTGGGCACCAGTGAAGGGAGACTGGCCCCATCCTCTTGACTACTGCCTTTTAGATATTTGTAAGTGTTGATAAGATCCCCTCTGTCTTCTCTTCTCTGGGCTGAATAGCCCCAGGTCTCTCAGCCTTTCCTCATACGGGAGATGTTCCAGGCCCCTAATCATCCTTGTAGATCTCCACTGCATGCTGTAGAAGTTCTTCTCTTTCTTTAACCAGGTAGCCCAGAAATGGACACAGTACTCCAGGTGTGGCCTCACCAGGGCAGAAGAGAGGGGGAGGATTGCCTCCCTTGACCTGCTGGCCATGCTCTTTTTAATGTACCCCAGGATCCCATTGGCTTACTTAGCCACAAAGTTACACTCCTGGCTCATGGCCAACCTGCTGTCCACCAGGACCCCCAGCTCCACCAAGTCTCACATCTTCATTGTAGGCTCCTTTTATAACCAACTACCGAGCAAATGCACAATAAAAGATGATATGTGTCATCCTAAACAGAAGATATACCCATAAAAAGTTAGGCAACCAATAATTCAATTCTTGGATATTCCTTTTTGCGGGTAACAAAAATAGAATGAGGTCATACAAATGAATGTTGGAAAGACCTGAGATAGACATTTACAGTAACCAACAGGACTGGATGGCTCACATCCAGGGGTGATAAAGAATGGAACAGCTGACTTGTTAAATATCTACTAGTGATCTTCTCACATTTATTAGGCAATACTGACATGTAACCTTAACCCTGACTAACTCTAGCCATTAACATACCAGTTAAGTTATAGATATTTTATTTTTGCATTATCTTGAATAATACAAACACTGTAATTATGCTAAAGAAATCCAAAGATATATTGACCAACCTTAATTACTGAAAGTAATAGTTAATACTGAGAATGATAAAATCTTGAGAAGCTTATGATTTGAGGACAGATCAACAGCTTTCTGACCAATTTATAAAGGAAGGAATAGAGAAAAACAGGATAACTGTTTACTGGCTGATCTTTCACATGATAGACTGTAAAAGAAACTTGACAACAAACGGGTGGGAGGAACTGTACTGTCATTAATCTAAATCTGCAGATGAAAGGAAGCAAGAGATAATACTATCAGTCTAGAATGAGTTTAAACTTGAATTGTTCCATTGACCAGTACATGGAAAAGTTTCAGCTAGAGTTAATTAAACTATCCAACTATCATAAAATGCACACAGAATTATTTAGCAAAATATTATAGATCTGAAAAGTTGAAGATAAGTTGATAAGTTGAAGATAAGCAATTTTTTGTTTGTTTGTTTTAATTATATTTTACTCAACTATGCCTTAAAGTCTTTTGACATTATTATTCAGTTCATCTATCTCATGGAGTAAAGGATCCAGTTTCTTCTTTGAAATCCCTGGAATACATCCATTTGCTAAGTTGCAGGTTCTACATTTTTTGGTGTCCATGGTGTAGGATGGGAGTGCAGCTGGTCACAGTTGCTCGTGCTTTATACCACTTGACATATAAGAGACTCAATAAAAACTATAAGCATGCCATCATGAGTATGTTGGCTTGAACACTTGGCTAACGGCATACAAAATATAAACCCCAACGCTCAACTATACCATGTAAAACACAAAGTACTGCAATACTGACACAGAGGGAAAAGATAGTAACCCACTAGATAAAACTATGTAATAATATGGTAAAACTCTTATTCCAGATGAAAAACTTTCTCTTTTATATAGTTTCTTGACATTATTATTATTTTTTTTAATGGACTCACGGTAACAGGAGCTCAGCAGAACTGCACAGGCTATCTTATTCACTGAACAGTTGCACTGGCCAGGTGGTCCAGTGAGGTTGGCTGGGGACACAGATGCTTCATTTTACACTTTCTACGAAGTGTCCGGATGCAATCAAGTGAGCCAGGAACAAAATCTGTTCTTCATTCCTTGGAAAGCTGAGGTAGTATGGGATAAATGCTTTGGGTTTTTCAGAATACACTCCTAAAATGGCTTGGAGAAGAAGTATGTCTGACTAGATAAGCACAGAAGATACAGTATTGCACCATTGGAAGGATGGTGTTGAGATGAGGCAAGCTCTTGCAATGTGGGCACAGACAGACCAGGGTTGTTTACTGTTGTCTTCCTACACTTTGTGGTATTGCAAAGATGTGGGAGCTAAAGAATCTATCACCAGTAATGCTTCCAGACCCTGCAGAGGCAGGGACAGGAACCAGGCCATGCTGGGACCACCTATTGGGAAAGCAACTCTGCAGGAAAGGACCTGGGGTCCTCATGGACACCGTGTTGGCCAGGAGTCAGTAGAGTGCCCTTGCTGCAAAGAAGCGTGAGAATGTCCTGGGCTGCATTAGGAAAGGTATCGTCAGAAAGTGGAGGAAAGTGATCCTTCCCCTCTATTCAGTACTAGAGAGAACACACCTGGAGCACTGCATCCAGTACTGGGTGCACAGTAGAAGAGAAACACAGACGTACTGGAGGGAGTCCAATGGCGGTCCACCACGATGATTTGGGACTGGAGGATCTTTCCTGTGGGAAGAGGCTGAGGGGGCTGGGACTGCTCAGCCTGGAGACGAGGAGGCTCAGGGGGATCTCATCAGTGTATATGAAAACCTGAGGGAACGTTGGCAAGAGCATGGAGCCAGGCTCTTTTCAGAGATGTCCACTGCGAGAACAAGCAGCAATAGCCACAAATTGGAGCACACAGGCTCCTTCTGAACTCCAGGAAACACTGTGTTGCTGCAGGAGCACTGGCACAAGCTGCCCAGAGGTTGTGAGATCTCCTCCCTGGAGATGTTCAGCAGCTGCCTGGTCGTGGGTCTGAGCACCCTGCCCTGGGTGGCCCTGCTGGAGAGCAATTGGGCCAGACGGATGCAGGTATCCCTGCCAGCCTCAGCCATCCTGTGATTCTAGTTCCGTGAATTGTTTCTGTAATAGAGTGAGGAGTGACTAGCAATATAATTTGTATGCAAACGTTCTAGAACCACACTGAGTATCACTAGCACGTTGACAGAAACGTACAATGCATACAAGTAAGATTTATGTAATATGATTATCATGTGCTTGTTTCAACTGCCTCTTAGAATGTGAAACACAAATGTGAAGATCAGGACTGAATTATCCTTTTAATTGGAGGTGTGAACTGAGAGGCAGAATAGGGAAGGAATGTGAATAATAACAAAAAAGGAAGTTGCTCCCAAGGTTTGGGCAGGCAGGCACATTCCCAAGAAGACAGTGAAGACTTTGCAATAACCCTTTTGTGTATATATATGTATTTTTGCCTTCAGCTTAAAATGTCAGCAGAACGAATCAGAATTAGGAGTGTTCAACAGAGCAAGGAATACAGCAGAGAACTGCTCCTGCTAGAAGTAACAGAGACATTCTGGATCCTCTGCTCAGATGCATGAGCAGCCTGTCACCTCAGCTATCAGACATTTGTTATATATGTAGCTTCGAGAGATTTAATGAATGGTTTGAAAGGCTGAGGAGGACAAATGAAAAACAAATTAAATATGTTAGTTACAGTATCATTACTTCATTTTGCCCTCGGAAAGTGACCCGTGTGACTTGGCCAAACAGACATACGATAGTTTCTTTTGATCAGTATGAATTACAATGCATTTTGCCTGCTGCAACTCTCCGTTGCTTCTTCAGCAGCTCAGGTTGCACACAGTTTGATTAATGTACATGGTTTACATCGGGGGCATTTTTTTCTGCCCGCTCTCATGATTACGTAAAAAGAGATTATCTGTCCTGGAGATTATCTGTCCTGAATCAAAACTCTCCTATTAGAGAAACACACATGCAACTTTTTTTCCCCCTCTGAAATTTTCTTTCTACATCTTTTAAGGAAAATAAGTTCTGTAATTTCCCAGAAGCTCATGCAAAATTTAATGCCACCTGGACTTCAGAGATGTTTCGATTGTGAAATGGATATATATCTACTGGCCTCAAAGTGTCCCATTAAGAAGTTGCTTAATTAGCAGAGCAGTAGTTGTTGCACTGAAGTTGTTCAGGTTGTATTAGCATTTGCAGCATTGAAAATGGTGTCAAACTGCAGCTCCTCGGCTTTTCAGCTGGTCACTTTGTGCCTTTATTTCTAATGGCTTACACAGAATTTCCAGCCAGGATGATTTACAGCTGAAAATGAATCAGCAGTTGAAGAGAGAAGGAGAGAGAAAAAAAGATAGAGAAAGGAAGAAGAATGAACCAGCAGTTCTTGTTCATGAAGCTGCAAACAACACATCCTGTTAGTTGCACTGAATCAAATTCTGCTCATTTGGTTCCCGGTATGGTGCAAACAGTTTCATGATGCACAGCAAGCAGGAACCGAAGGTATTTTGTTTCAGTTCGGAAAGCACTGATTTTTCCTGTCATCTGCATTTTAGTTCAGCAGAACTGAAAGTGGCACTTCTTTTGAATAACCCGTTGACACGCAGCGTCACTGATAAATTGGGAAGAAGGCATCTTGTTGCTTGGAAGAACATTTCTAACAGTTAGCTGCAGATAACAGAGTAACACTTACAGTGCAGTGCTGCTCCCATGCCCAGGGAAGGCAGAGCCCTGTAACAGCTGTGCAATATTTTCTATTCACCTGGAGCAACCTACACCATTAAAGCACACTCGAGAAACCACACATTATCATTAAGCTTAATTAAAGATGAGGGGAGAAAACACAGATCTAAAGCTCACAGCACCACAGCTGGCATCAAAGGACATATGGAGACTTCTTTGCTCCCAGTTGCTCCTTCCTCATTCTGACTTTTGCAACGCAAACAAACAAACAAACAAACAAAAAACCCTAAGCTGATTTGGATTAAGGATATTTCAACCATGGTTAACTCAGAAGTATTTATATACTTCTTTTACACATCAACGGCAGTAATTTTTCCTGTTATCAAGAGTACTTAGTCCATTCAGAAGGTAATTCCCAAGGTAGGTGAGGAAACAAAATGTGTAGTCATTTTGTTACTACAGATACACAGATAATGTGCATGACTATAAACCACGATTTGGGAAGTCAGGGATGTAGAGGTGAAAAATGCTGTTTGGCTGCTGATGGAGCGTTTGAAAGCTCACTTGGTGCCTTCTGCTCCCAGCAGCCTAATTCCATATGCCTGCTCATTCCCACAGGCTATGTGCAGTGATGAGAGCTGAATTCCTCATCCCAAAGCCACAAACCAGTCCAGAAGTTACCCTCAGGTAATCTGAGCAAGGTGAGGGCTCCATAAGCCCTGCAGGTGAGGAGGCAGCCATCCAGCACTGCATATTCATCCAGGGGATGCACTCTGCCAGCACAGTGCAAGGAATACTGACTGTACTTTAAAGGGAGTTGTTTTCATGTCTTTAAGGGATGCTGTCAGTCCCTGTGCTCATCAGAAACTAATAGTGAACAAGTTTTCCACAAGAATTAGTGTGATCTTAACAGCATCTGACCACACGTGAGCATTTTCTGGATGCAATTACATTTATTTTGTCCTTTATGTAAAGTATCCTTAGGAAGAGTACTCCATAACAGAAAACATGCTATAAAATCAAGGAAAAAAATGACCGAAGGGTGAAAATCTTACAGTTCCAGTGCTTTAAACATGGAGGTGGCTCTTTGCATCCTGTGGGAAACCCAAGGAATCTTATGCTCAGCACTCTTCACGTGGCATCCATTTACAGCAGGTGTGAGGAGGGGTCTCATGTTGGTCTGTGGGTCCCCAGTCAGTGCAGTCCTTGTGCTGCTGTGACAACCATGAGGTCGTGCAGGATGCTCAGCACACACCTGGTGGTGGGATATGTGACCAATCCTTTGCTGTCAGTTGCAGCACCCCTTGCTAACGTTTTGTCCAGTTCAGAGATCGTGCAAAATCATTTCCACTGGGCTGGACATCCACATTGCTGCCTTAGCGCCTTTTCTGATGAATAGTATGAGATTATTCTGGGAAATAACAAATCAAGTGATGATCTTATCAATGTTCTATAAAATACTACACCCCTCTTCATCTCTTTCAATTCAGCACTGGCCCCTAAATCTTTTCTTTCTAGGTTCATGGCCATTCTGGACTATCACAGTGGCAGGCTCTGCTCACAATATCCCGCCCATGTCGACATCTCAGCGTCGTGTGACAGCAATACAAATGACCTGTGGGCTCCTGCTGTGACTATCTGGGGAAAGACACTCTCCACCCCCACCACAGTACCTTCAAAGCTCTTATCGGCAGAGCTTTCCCACAGGGTAAGCTACGTGGGCAGTCCCCGACATTGGAATCATTAGTCTTCATCAAGTGCTTTGTGCTGTGATAAGCGTTCAGTTTGATTTGCGGATGGGATCATTCATATGCAGAGAGGTGGTAGCAGAGCCGTATCCAAATAGGAGGAAGGATGAATGCCAGTCCCTACCTGACACAGCGTTCCTGCACTTCCACGATGCTGTACTTCACTGAGTTATGTCCACAGTACCACCTGTCCTTTCGGGCTGGCTTGTGGCTATGGGGCTTACAGCAGAAAGGTCTGCAGCTGGATGTTGGCATCGAGGGGTCTGCCTCGCTTCTCCTCACCCACTTCCCTGCTGGCTCAGCAGTCCAAACGCACAGGCTTGCAGTTGCAGCCCTTCAGCTTCCAGAGTCTCTTCTGTCCCGGTGAAACACTTGCGAGAACTGCTGCTGAGCGGATGGATGTTCAGTGAGAATCCCAGACTGTTCCTCTGGAGACCTCGAGGGAGCCTCGGCAGAGAAGTCGGAGCTCATTTTTAATTAACGATTACCGGCAACATAAAAAACCCCGAAGCCACAGAGAGCAGCCGATAGGAGAAGGCCTGCTGCCACCTGGCGGTACGGGGCTGGAGCTGCACGCAGGGCACCTCGGCGTTCAAACCCAGCGTTTCAGGGCACTGTCCAAATACCCCTTGAACTCCGGCACTGGAGGCCGTGTCCACTGCCCTGGGCAGCCCGTTCCATGCCCATCGCCCTCTGGTGCAGCCCCATTCCCTCACACCCAGCTGCCCCTCCCCTGACAGCTCCATGCCGTTCCCTCGGGCCCTGTCGCTGTCACACAGAGCAGAGCTCAGCGCTGCCCCTCCACTCCCTGTGAGGAGCTGCGGCCGCCATCAGGCCTCCCCTCAGCTCCTCTGCTCTGGGCTGCACAAACACAGGGACCTCAGCCGCTCCTCGCGCACCTTGCCCTCTGGAAAGCAGACACACGGAGCTCCGTTTCATCACAGATGGTGTTTTTTCCCTTCACAAATTCTGCTCTTGCGTCCTGCCCTTTGTTGCTGCCACCTGTTGCTCACCCTTCGGAAGGGGTGAAGTCAGCACAACCAGGACATCCTCCACCCCTGTGCCCTCTCACGGCCAGCAGTACTCATCTCCAGAAATTGCCCTCTGTTTTTAAAACTGTTCTGGGATCACACATATCCCAGGTATTCGGTTAGCAGATTTTATCCTACTTTGTAATGTAAATACTAATAACACATGCTAAGTGCATGCGATTGTTGAAAAAGCGAATCTAGGAGAAATGGCAATCACTTCTTCCTTTGCAAGAGTCTGTTTCAGAAGTAATTCCACCAGCACAGGCTGTGCCAGTGCTGCTGGGGCACATATGCTCACAGTGTGGCCCTCTGTCTTGATTTCCCTACTTTGTCCTGATAAAGTTTGCTGTGGTTCCCTCCTGCGTGAACATCAAGTTTTATTCTACTTGGAAAAAGAATGGCAAAAAGCCACATGTGGTGTTCCAAGTATGAAATAAGGATTTTAGGCATCCAGATTTGACAGTACCATGTTCTGAATGTCCATTTGTGCTTGGATCAGTTTGTGCTTTTTGACCCTGCAACCAAAGTTCTCAAAACCTTCACGTACCGTAGCATGGGACTATGCACCAACTCACACTGCAAATTAATGCAAAGACCCATCACTACAAATCCCTTAAATGTGCAGAAAGTGACAATTCTTCTGACATGTCTTATGGTCATCATGATGTCCTTTCGCATCATGACAAAGGAGGCAAGGATCACAGTCACAGGGCTCCCATGGCTTTAGATGCAACCCTGAAAATTGTAAAGCACCAACACAGGGTGGCACATGGGAGCAGAGAGCTCCCACTTTCAGCTTCTGATGAAAAATGTTCTCAGTCAGAGAGAGGAAGTTGCTGCAACACATTAAAATCCCCACTTTCTTAGCCAAAATAGAAACACCCCAATGGGTATGCCTACACTGCAGCCAAATTCATGAGTACAGCCCCCAAGTAGCTCAGATGATCGTAATTACCACCCTCAGGCTTCTGCTAGCAATAGTATGAGGCAAAGATATATTGACTCAGCTTTCCTCTCTCCATCGTAATTTGAGTCACATGAAAAGCTTTTTTTTTTTTTCTTTCATCTTACTTACTGGAAAAGTTATCGAGGAAAGGACCTGGAGCATTCAACCATGAAACTACAGTGTCGTGCAAATTTTTCATTCATTCCAAATTAACAATTTACTGTGCTACTGTGTGTGTTTAAACAAAAGCATCTGGAAGTTCAGATGGGAAACAAGAAGTCTTAGAGGAAAAAGTGCACAATAGAAATGAGCCGAATGTTTACTATATTCTCCTGGATGGTCCCTGACTTATTCAGTATTTGTGATAACCTTATATAGCCAAACTTGTTAAAGGTTTTTAAAAGTCTGGGCAAACTGTGCTAACTTTTTTCCTCCACATAGGAACATCTTTAAAGAACCATATTTTGAGGGAGAAGAGAGAGATTCGATGTTCTAGAGTGACAGTACTTGATTAGGCATCAGACTGTGACAGCCAAACTACTTTTATGGATCAAAAATATAGCTATCAAGTGGAAAATGTGCTAGAAATGCATACGGTCAATAAATGTAAAGTAATTCATCCTGGGAACACCTACAGTCAGCAGACAGGGTCTCCTACAGAAGGCTTTTGAAAACACCTGTCCTCATCACTTGTGAAGTATATGCCTAAACCATTCGACCTGGGGACAAAGAGGAAGAAATATGACTAATAGATGGAAAGAACATCACGGATGCACCAGTGCAGAGGAACACTCCTGAGCAGAGGACCATGACTTCAGGACAAAGTATAGCACGTATCCACGGCTCAGTTCAGATGCAGCTGTGGAGAATGGAGATGATGTGTTTTCCATGGTGGACTGAGCTCCTCAGCTACCATCCATGACTTTAAGGAAAGCTAGAAAGCAATTCTGCTAAATCAGATAAACACTGTGAAAACCGAAGGCTCACCAGTACACACTGGTACGCAGTTAGTTTTACCACTGTGTTTGTTACTATATTATATTAATGCACTTAACATTATATGAATGCACAGACAGTGGATGGATAACGAAGACGCTGTTTTTTTTTTTTTTTTTCCTACAATGAGAAACATAGTTTGTCAAGGGCACAAGCCATTTTACCCCTAGGCAATAGCTGATCTCAGAATGTGACCATCCCTGCCTCCATTTACTGGTTAATAATTAACAGTTTATTTCAAGTGCTTGATAAACTCTGGGTCAGAAAGCCTGAAAACATCTGAGGGCTCAGACTTAATGTTCATTTTAACAGAATGTTAAGAATACGTGCCACTTATTTCTGTACCCTCTTGTGATTAGATTTTATTTCCAGAGGGAAACAAGTGGGGCACAAGCAGCCATCTGCCTTACCAGGGAATCCACGTAAAAGCTTGACAGAAACACCTCTCAGGAATAGAAGACTGAACGGGAGGAAGCTGCAAAGACCCAAACAAAAGTCACCACTTCTATCAGATAGTTTAAAATACATTAGACTTACAGCATTAACTCAAACTCCACCATTCTAGGATTGGTCCCTACTGTTTTTGTTGTTGTTTTTAATTTCTAGTTTTAAAGTAGATTTATAAGAGCTTAAGGTCTATCCCAACTGGAATTACACTCCATCGATTTACTTATTGGTCTTCCTGCTGAAAGACCAAGAGGCAGTTACTTCCACTTTCTCTGAGTCCTTCAACACTACCCTCATGCAAGTTTTGATCAAGCTACAAAGTTTCTACAGGATCTTTTCAATTCTTTAATTTTAAGTATGATCTCTACATTTCTTTGCTCAATTCCACTGTATATTATACTACTTCCTAAAATCTACACTGCTCAATTTCTTCCTTCCTTTCAACTAGCTGCGTCATGTTGTCACAAGTTTTATGACCCTTACAGCTGATAATAAGGAAGCAAGAGTGCACTTACTTACGTCTTGTTATTTAAAAACATGAAAAATAAAGCCTTGGACAGCTGTTAGCCATCATGTTGCACTAGCTTATATTAGAAATGAGTCAGCCCAGAATCTAGGAGGCCTCTGAAGCCCCCTTCTACAGTCACCTTCTGCCCTGACCTCACTACTAAACCTTAGTGTCTCATAAATCATAGAATCACAGAATATCTTGAGTTAGAAGGGATCCATAAGGGGCATTTAATCCAACTCCTGGCTCCACACAGGATCACCCAAAATTCAAACCCTCTGTCTAAGAGCACTGTCCAGACATCTCTTGAACTCCAACAGCCTGGGGCCATGGCCACTGCCCTGGGGAACCTGTTCCAGGGCCCAACAACCCTCTGGTGAAGAATATTTTCCTGATTGATATCCAACATGATACAGGACAATAAGTACTAATTTCCATCTCCTGAAATGCCACAGCTTTTAGATTGGTACTTAAGTCAAGCCAACCCAAAGTTCAGTTTGTGTTTATGTGTAACCACAGAGGCTTAGGGACTGCTTCTTAAAATCGCTTCAAGTTCAAGCATGTGTGGGAAAGCAGCAAGCAAATGGGCTCTCTTGCCTAGTACATGGTGCAAGTGACTTGGAGACTTCCTGACTTCCATTACTTTATCTAACCCTTTTTTTAAAACTTATGGGCTCCACAGGGCATAGGGTTACCTTGCAGAACTGAGGAAAACCAACTACGTCCCTCTGTTTTAAACCTTCTCCCACAGCACCTTACTGGCTGCCCTCACTAGTACTACCTCCTAAGTAGTTTTTCATATTGGCAATTTGAGAACAGAGGCAATGAGGTAAATATTCACTGGCACAGCTGCCTAGAGAAGCTGGAGACCATGGAGGCGCTCAAGGCCAGGTTGGATGGGGCCCTGGGCAGCCTGAGCTGAGGATTGGTACTCAAAAATCATTAGTGACCCTTCCAAACCAAGCCATTCTTTGATTCTATGATTCTGTGATTTTATCTGGAGAGCAAATTCACTTCTGTTCCCTGGATTGCCTCAATTTTTCTGGTTAACAAGGCCTTGAGTTTTAAGTTTTCACATTTCTTTGATGAGAAAGGTTTCTTACAAATATTTTGTCATTCTCTGTCACAAAGTGTGCTTAGAATCAACATAAATACACTGTGTAGTTGCTTGTGTTATCCATCCAAACCCAGGTTTTGATCTAACACTTGCTTGAAATTGATGGATTTTTTCTTACCAGCTCTGAAGAATACAGCCAAGAAGTGCTCTTTGTGATTGCTCCATTTGCAGGTTGTTTTTGATTTCCTTTTGTTACAATTCATTGCCTGCATGTCTAGAAGTTAGCTGATGTATAACCCTAATAAAAACCTTAGAGCATAAAAATCAAGGAACTCCTTCACTGAATAACTTTAGCATAACATTTTAATGTTTGTATGTATATGCTTTGTATATTAGATTTATTTTTAACAGTGCTCTTAAGAGCTGAGGAAATTCTACTGAGCAGCTGACCAGCAAGAGGCTATGAAATCCCAATCTGCCATTTCACTGAGAAAGGAAATCCTTCTCTGCAGCCCTTCATGTCTTCCAAGCACTGTGCATATTCCCAGTTATTTTTTTTCACCCATGTCTGTTCTTGTTTTCCAAGCACGAATTCTTAAGGAAACTTTCATTTTACACTTTGTATCCCCTCTCTTCACTTTTGGACAAAAAATCTTTTGTTTCGCTTTTTAGTTTCATTTATTTCTGCCCTTCAGTTTTGTTTGTCCATATTAAATTAATTTTCTCCTTTCTCTCTCTCTTTTTTTTTTTTCTGATTATAGAATAGCAAATTTGATATGTTATTTTATAGTAATCTCCTCTGAGTTTTAGAGAATTACAATCTTCTTTATTGGAATTAAATAGGAATGGGCTCATTCCAGTAATAATATCTTACGTTAACATCTCCAGTATGTTCTAGAAGTGTTCATTACTCTTTGTTATTTTTGCTCTTTAAACAGACCAGTTTAGACACAAGCAAGTGTTTGAAGTCAATTAGATTATATCATATTAAATCTGGAATGAGTTTCACCCAGAACTTCTGCTTAAATTAAGAATTCAGATTAAATTTCAACAAGCATCAGTAATCTCTGTAACTTCCTTTCCCTTGCAGAAGGGAAGCCGTTTTCTCAGTATGTTTAAAGGATCCATTCTATGAAAAAATACCTCCTAATAGAGTGGAACATTTTCCTCAGGCATTTTGCTTCTTGCTCTCCCCACTCCTTTCCTTCTCCCGTCCTTTATGAACCCGACTTCTCTCTCTGATTTAAGAGTTGCTTCCTCTGGGTGTGAAGGAAGGTTGGAATACTTTACGCTCCAAGCTGCTGGTACTGATCAGTGATGTCAGGCTGAATATGGAACTGATTTGCTCCCATGAGCAATTTAAGCAATGTTGCAGTGAAGTTTGCAGAGGTGTAAATCAGCACAGAACAGAGGGTTACACTTCTGCAATGCTCGGAAAATGAAATCGTCATGAAAATGCTGAATATTACTGATAACTAAAGAGCCAAAGAAAAGCAAACTGCAATTATGCTTACCTCCTGGTTGGCATTTCAAATGGAAAAAAAGCAAGCAAGCAATTTTTCAAATAAGGCTTTCAGAGCTGAAGCCAGAACAGGAAGTACCGAAGCAATTACTTCAGCAACTTGCTTTTATAGAGGAAATCAGCAGCTACGAGTTTCATTTCTAGGTAATTTCCCAGGCTCCCAAGAAACACATCAGCATCTGCAGTCTGGAAAGATGTCAAACAGTAGCACGCAATTTACAGCAGCTCAGAAACAAAGTGCCCCCAAAATACACAGAGCGAGCGATTGTTATTTGTGTCCAATTTTCCCATAGCAGGATGGTATAGAGAATAATTGTAGTAGAGATGTAGAAGAAAAAGTTTGGGTTTCAGCTGCAAACAGTAGACATTGTCTGTCAGAGGAGATTTTAAAAGTTTTTTTGATCTTGAAGTTAGAGCAGGAATAAGTCTGTGTAATTAGACAGGAGAATACTTCTTCTGAGGTGATGGAACGTCAAATCCCATCATGTTTATTTATATCTTCACTATGAGAAGTTCAGAGAAGCTCCATTGACCTCAAGCAGGATTTCCAAGGTAACAATGGAAAATTGAGTTATTGAAAAGAAAGCAGAAAAGCCAAACATCATAGTTTTACAGGATTCATCAACAGCAAATTCCTACATGCTGAAATTGAAGCTGATCTAAGAATTGACATACAAAGAAATTCCTTGAAACACCGCAAGGTAAAGGGGTATATTTTAACCATATGTATATATGGTTAAAAACACAGAAAAGAACGGGAAATTCTAAATGCAGCATTTTATATGAATTCTCTACAGGTTGTTACAGTATTGCAAACTTTCAGAGGTAATGATGTTATGCATAAAGAAAGAAATAAAATGCAGAGTTGTTTAGTAGGCCTTAGTGCACATATAGACAGTGTCTACTAAAGTAGGTTTTTGTTTATTCATTCGCTTTTTTGTCTCTTTACAGATGTCAGAGGAAGTCATCCAGGAAGACCTCCTTCCCACTGTGTTATTTTCTGTTACAGAAATAGCTGCTACTAAGAAAACTACTATGGCAGCTTTTATTTTTCCTATTTGTAAACTGCGACTTGAAGAGGAATACTGAATATTTTACACTGAAAGTTTCTGATTTGAAGACCACAGACCTAAGCAAAAGTTTCCAGTACTACTTTCCTCCTTCCCCTCCCAAAACGTAATGACATTTGCATATCTGCAATCTCGCTTTGATCATCCTTCCTTCTCCTCATCTCCAAATCCCACCTTCACACACAGAACTGAATTGTTAATCTCTTTATCCTTCTAACTATGTCAGTGTATCCTTTCTGAATAAATCTTATTATTCATCAATGTTTGGTGAATGCCTAACTCAAGGACCAACCCTAGGTGGATGAAGTAAGAACCCATGATTGGCTTTCACGTTTTCAGGAGAAATCATAGATTCATAGAATTGCTCAGGTTGGAAAAGACCTTAAAGATCATGGAGTCCAACCACAACCTGACCATGCTACACTAACTCTAACAACCCTCTGCTAAATCAT
>PPHD01014738.1:0-16515 GCA_002909625.1 Bambusicola thoracicus | reverse complement strand
GTTAAAGCAAACAAGTCAATGAGCCCAGCATTATTCTTTGAAACCTGTGGGGTTTGGATGCAGTTCAGTTGAATCTAAAGCAGATGCAAGGGAACCTCCAGCAATTCCTCCTAGAGCTGCTAGCAGATCTGACCTTTTGTTGCAGTCACTATAGCTGTAGGAACTTCAGATACCAGGAAGAGCTTATTTTACAGATTCTCATGCTATTTTGTTAAACCACAACGGTTTCATCTCCTAGAAATTCACCTTAAGATAGCATCCCTCACAACAGCCTGCAGAAGCACACGTGCAATTCTCAGCCTGCAAACTGCATTTTTCCATCTACTGGAAATTATCAAATATCCCTGACACAGGGAAGCTTAAACTGGGAGGAAATAGCGGTTATCCTCTTGAAGTAGCCCCTAGAGAAGATGAGAATGTCATTGCAAATTTGTGGGAAGAGAGGTTTCCTATTGTCAGCATGTAAAATAAGCACAGGACAATGGGCACTGCAGTCAGGTTGACAAATCCTTGAATGGGGAGAAAATGAAAGCCAGAGGCAATGTGTTAAAAAAAACAGTATTAATTAACTGGAGGGCAGCAAAGTTGAAATTTAGAGAGCCGATCCAAGCAGTGCAGTCTTCAAAGGACACAAAGCACCAGTGCTGTAACACTGATAACAGATTTCAAAAAGCCTTGTAACTTCTGCCAGTGTTCGTCCCTCTCCCCTTGTCTTTGCACAAGAGAAAAAGGAAAATTCCTGCTACATGTACTGTGGACAAAAGCCAACAGAATTCCCATCACTCTTTTCATTTCCTACCAACTGATTCTCCTAATGATCGTAGGCTGACATAATCCCAACATGGCTTCAAACTAAGCCTCTACAGATAGAAATCTGAGTGATTTCTACCAACAGGTTCTCACTGATGACCACACTCCTAGCACACACGCCAATGGCAAAGAGGTGTCATGAGTTTGCATACTTCACCCTCAGTACTGTAATTCCTATTACTTCTGCTCTGCTTCACAACATTCTGCTAAAGGTAACCACAGAGCATGGAAATAATGAAACTCTGCATGGGGAGACTCTTGCTCCATGTACAGGTAAATTCAAAGGGCAGGGGTTTGTAGACCCACCGGTTAATAAGTGGATTACTTAAGCTAATAAGAGAAAATGGCAGGGATGAAGTAAATTTACTTCATCCATCCTCCCTAAGGCCACAGCACATTACTTGGCTTGAACTACAGCATGAGGTGTGCAGAATCAACACAAAACAAATGAAAATATGTTCTCAATCTCTTAACTGAAATGAAACAATACACAAAATATACTCCGTTCCAGAAGAGGACAGCATTTTCCAAGTCCTTCAAGCACTGTCCACAACATTCAAGTTAAAAAAAAAAAAGACATGTCCAAATTGTAGAGTAAGTACAGAGGGATTAACTCCTTCCTTAAATTAATGGAATGGTTTGGGTTGGAAAGGACCTCTAAGACCATCTAGTTCCAATCCCACTGCTATAGGCAGGGATACCTCCTTCTAGACCAGGTTGCTCACAGCCACTGATAAACACTAATGATAAACACTAACTGTCCTGCCTCTTACACCTTTCTTACAAAGAGCCACGACTAATAAAAGCATGGGCAGTTTTGGCTAACGCTGGCCACATTCACACCACCACTTCCAGCAGAAAAATCCTTTAGAACTATGACATGGCTTCAGTCACAAGACCACCATGCTACACATCTTCAGAAGCTTGAACTGTCAGGGATACAGGATCTAAATATGGGAACTGGCAGTGGCAGCAGTCACACTAAAGCTCCTCGCTGTCACACAGCTGCAACCTGCAGAGCCCACAGAGGCAGTTCTTGCACGTGCATCTACACTTGTATACATTATACACGCAGACACATGTTAAAACTTTTGAAGGGAAATTTGTCTCGAAGAGAGGCGGCTCTCACCATAGACATCATGCTGAGATACTGTTTCAGAGCGCAAGCTGCAGTCCTTTCTTCTATTGGGATACCATGGGAAGTGGCAAATCCTCTGCTGCCACCCAATGACTCAGCACGGTACTGCCCA
The DNA here is from genome assembly GCA_002909625.1 of Bambusicola thoracicus. Lineage (NCBI taxonomy): Eukaryota > Metazoa > Chordata > Aves > Galliformes > Phasianidae > Bambusicola > Bambusicola thoracicus. Next base: position 14,455 of record PPHD01014738.1, on the reverse strand, counting down.
TTTCCTCCCACTCCATAACTAACCGGGGGAAAGCAAAGCTTCATCAAAGACAGCCCTGGCAGCTGAATGCTTTGCATACCTGTGGTGCCCTGCACTCTGCAGACCATGGGACATCGCCGCCCCTCCTCACCTGTATGCAAATGGCCGCAGCTCTTTTTATCATTCTGCCAACAGAAGCATAATTTTATCTGAATTCCCGGTCACAAAAACATCATTGTGCTCAGGCAGTTAATTTTTACTGGTTTACAATGTACTTGGCTTTGCACAAGAGATAATGCCAGCTAACCACAGCAAACCTTTCACACAGCTGTTATGCTTTATAGTTGATCAAAGCATTGATTTCGCAGTATTATGTCAATGCCAGACACGCTGATTCCCTCACTGTTTCCACTCGGGCAACGTTCAGTTACTTTCTTTGATTTCTTTACAAAGCACAACTTGCTTTAGACCTCACTTCTCCATCTAAATTAAGTTTGCAACAGTATATATACACAAAGTGGTAGCCCATCAGGTTTAAGGGAGAAAAGGCAACACCATTACTTGTACCTTGAAGATCCATCCCACCCACAATTATTTTTAAGAGAAACCTTCAAAGGTTTAAGCACTCTGTATTTTCTCAAGAGGAAAACATACAGTTACAGAATGCTGGTTTAAAGAAATTCAATAAGCCAGCAAAGAAACTGTTGTTGATACATATTTATGCACAAAAAGAACGAGCTGCTCAGTTCTGAAGGATTTGTCCACACAGCTGGGGCAGTAACATGGGTAGCTGCTCAATTAAGGAGAATTTAACATTTACAAGAGCAATTCATACAATACTTTAAAACATAGATTATATTTTCACTTACCAGCTTCAGATGCTATAAAAGACCCTGACTGTTCAATGGACAGATGCTCAACTGGGGGCTTATTGATCAAAACCAGAGGAACCACACCGCAGGTTTAAAGACAGTCCAACAGTCCTTGACTTATTTTCACCGACATTGATTTTCTGACTTCATCACACAAGAGACAGCAGGATGCTCCTGCCATCGAAACACAAGAAGTCACAGCATACACACTAAAAACCTTAAGATTCTTTCCCCAGAAATATCTACAGGAAAAACGGGTCACTTTGTTAACATTTGGGGAAGATATTCAAATAAAGAATTGCATCCGTTGCCGCTCTGATTTTCTCAAACATCAGAGCTCATTTTGAGCATCACTTGCAGTCTACACAGTTTCCCTATATTTTACTCAGACGTGACACTGGATTTACCAAGCAGTAACAAGTTTCACTTTCTCATTTATTACGAATGTTTTGGAACAGATAAATGTTTAGCACCGATAATTCATTGCCTCAAAACACATCTTCCTGCATTTTTCCATTAAAAACAAGCAAGCCCTTATTTGTTCCAGACTCCTGATGCAGGCTCCAGTAATTAACTACGCTGAGAATGTTTCATTGAGAGCACCCAGAGGCGTTGGCCCTACAGCCCAACCTGCACAGTCTAAGATGGGGTCTTCAACTCCCTCTGCTGGCAAAAGCCACAACTAGAGAATTAACCAAGAAAGAAATCTTGTCATGTCCCGTTCCCACCAGCAGCTGGCTACCTGAGACTTGCCTCTGCAAGTAGGTGCTTTAAAGGGAGGTTATAGCACCTGAAGACTCCTGACCTCCCACAAAGCACTAGTTTGTGACTGAGAAGCTCTGGAAGTGAGTCCTGCACATCCTTCAAGATGGACTCCATGATCTTGAGTCCCTTCCAACTAAGGTTATTCTATGATTCCGTGCATTTCCTTCTTAAGCGATATCAATAGATGACATGGAACATGGTACCTGGGTTGAGACAACCAAAAGACATAATGAGAGTACCCTTACAGTAAGTGTCCCAACTACCAAAGTTACATCTTCAAGTCAAATTTACTGAAGCAAATGGTCTACTAAAGGTAACAAAACATCAAATGTGAGATCAGCATTCTCCACTTCTGAGATCACTTCTTGTGCCAGAAGTCACAGAATCATAAAAGGGTTTGGACTGGAAGGGATCCCAAAGATTATCCAGTTCCAATCCCCCTGCCATGGGCAGGATTACCAACTTGCTAGATGATCAGGATGCCTGGGGCCCCATCCTACCTGCCCTTGGATGCCTGCAAGGACAGGGCAAGTCCTTCTGTCTCAGCTCCCCTCTGGAAAGCGGTCTTCCCTCATCTTCTTTCTATCCACTTTGACTGTATGAGATACCGAAAGCCCCAAAAAGCTTAAAGAGAAGACTCTCTGTCCCTCCAGCGCCTTCTCTGATGGGTCGCATAACTTGGCTGTTGATGCATCATTTCCCTACATAATTCTTTTAATTAACAGCACTCAAGTAATAAACAAGTGGAACTTCAACAACAACTGCAATACTGCCTAAGCTGCTTTTGCATATTATTATTCTTCTTTAATCTAAATCGATCTAATGCAATATCATTTTTTCTATTTACTCCTACACTCTCAATCACACCCTGAAACAGAAACAAGAACTGAAAGAATACAGAAGCCTTAATTCCTGTTCATTGTAAATGCTCATATGAACAAAGCACCATAGAAAACCGAACCTCAGAATTCAGGTTGACAAGCACAGACTCATTTTCACACGGTTTTGTTAGTTGGCATTCCATTTCAAAAGAAATACATAACTGTAACATTTATTGGCTTACATACGGCTTTCTGTAACATGGCATCCTCACAAATAACAGGGTTATATTTAAAATGGGCTCAAATAAGTCTACATGTAGTCATTATTTATTTGTGTATGAACAAACAGCATTTGTATTGATTTTTAAAATGTATTCTGAAAGTGCTTCTAGAGCACTGATCACAATCTTCCACAGGAGGATTCATTTTTAAGTTAGTTAACCGGCTTAGATGCTATTAATCAGTTACATGCTTACAGAAGCACTGTGTGGTGTTGTGACCATAACCTTACAAAGTTACTTTCATATAGCAAAGCAGACTGTGTTAATCAGAGGGCTCCAGTCCAATTAATGCCAGTGGTAAGGCCTCCTCTGCAGAAAGGTATTTCCCAACTCAAATGATGGTGTTTTACATACTCCTGAGTGTGAACAGCACCATGAGGTGCAAGGCAGACATCAAGATCTAATAATATAATATTCAAAGCACCCCTTCTATAGGGAGATATTCACCACAGGCTTACAACGAAACTGTGAAGCCATCACCAAAGGCCATCAAAACAGTGTCAGCAATGGCCATGGAACATCATAACACCACTTAGCAGTGTCGAGTACAGGGTGGTCCTTGCAAACGTTCCACAAAGACTTTGTTCCGTGAGTTAGCTGGTCTTTAAGCACACCCACCTGCTGGTGGCCACAGAAAACACAGCTGCGACACAGCATAGCTGGGACAAAGCTCATATGATTTCTTCTTAAAAGAAATAAAAATTCCCTTTGTCTCAATGGGATTCTTCTATATGCTTGTACTTACCTGAACCATCACCTTCTCTGCATAGGATTTGACTCAGCTCTTTCTTTCAGCAAATCAGACGTGTCCTCCTTGAATGCCTGTTTATGAGTGCCTTGTGCTAGGCCAGGCAACATCCCACTCCACTCTAATTAAGACATCACATGCATGACTTTTTGAGACAGAACCGAATAGAAGATCCTCCACGCACAAATTTCAGTGGCCAACTATACATAAGTCAGTTTTAGAAGACATCACACCTGAAATCAAGCCTTCAGCCCACACTTTGCTTTCCAATATCTGTAATATTAGAAAGTACAGGCGCCTGCCTTACAGAACTCTAGAGAACTGTATCAGGATCATTCAGGAGACCAGAAGAGAACCAAGGAAAAACATCAGAGACAAAAAGCTTAACAGTGACGGTGGAGGGTCTCAGTCATGCAGATATTTCAAATGTGTGCCTAATTTTAAAGCACTGAGTTTGATGGCAGTAGATATTACAACAGGCACCAACCCAAGATGGTTAAGAAGGAAAGGCTAGTGGACCAAAAGGCAGAAAAAACAGCATGAAAAACATTTTGCATGTGCTCTATTGGTCTTTGCAATCCACCCTAGAGAGGCCCCAGCAAGCAAGTTCACTTCAGACCTCAAATACAACACGTGGGCAATTTTATTGCCCAACAAAAAGCACATTAGACATTTATGACCTCATTTTATTAAATTCTCCTACTTATGATGATCACTATTGGGTGTGCAGGCGTGTGACTTTAATACAAAAATCTATATATATTTATACATTAACAAGCCTGAAAGCTCACCTGCGTGGCAGGTGTTGCTGTGGGCACACACTTTGGTTACGGATTAACTAACTGCTATCAAAATAACTGGGTTCTATCTACCAAATCTGAAGCAAGAAGGGCAGGTGCTCTCCTGCTGATCTAACGGAGGACTCTGATAGAATTACAACAGGAAAGAATAGCTCTGCTTTCTTTGTGAAATTCGATTAGAGGAGGAGAGAGGTAACACCCTGCACAACATGGTGAAGCTTAAAGGACTATCTGCTCCTCTCACAGCCCTCCTCACTGGCTACTTTGATCTAAGTTTTGTTGTCTGGATTCAACACCTTTACCTTTGGTTACACAGACAAGTTCTTTAGAATCATTTTTCTACAGCGAGTAATTGCTCAGGTCTTTTCAGACAAGCTACCAATTATCTGGGATGGTGGAAACCAAACACTCGTAGTTTTGGTGAAATGTAAGATTTTTTTCTCACTGGCATTAAATAGGTAAGGGAAGCCACATTAAAGACCTAAGCTTTACTTTCTAAGGTCATTACTTAATAAAAAAAGTACTGGCAACAGCTCAGCTCACCGCGTGTGGAAGCAATTCATTCCTAAATGCAAGAAGGAGACATAACATCATAAAATAATACAGGTTAGACTGGCTTCCCAGCTCACCTCAGTAAGATGCTCGCTGTATGAGACCACTGTTCTACTACCACCACTCAGTCCAATGCTATAGCATTACAGTTCTATATCACACACAAAGCTGTAATTCTGTTCTGGATGCAAGCAGAACCCACTCTGAATTTAGCCAGAATCCTGCACAACAATCCTAACTTCCAGACTGGAATGGGATTATGTGCTCGCCTGATCTGACAGCCTACGTAACACAGTCCTTACTATTTGACTCTCATTTCTGCATCCAACTCAGCAACCCGCGGTCACGTTAGAGATTGTATTTCATGTTACAGACACTCATCCTTACTACACAATAGACTTTGGTGTTAAAAACATGCTCTATTTTTATATCAGTTTCCATCCTCTTAAAGGCTGATGGTCCTTTGTAAAACGATGCAGGACAATTGGACATAGTTCTCAAAATTCAGCACGCTGCCGCAGGCACTCACCAGCTCTGGGAAGGTGGACCATTCATTTTTATCTCAAAAAGCAAAACACAAGCAGCATAAAGAGACGACACTAAGGAAGAACTCAGCACTCCTGGAGCGAGTGCCAGGGCTGACAGCAGGGAGAGCAGGAGCTGTCAAATAAAGGTTGCTCTGGATGGTCATCCTGTTTGTTTGTTGTCCTTTGGTACGCATACAGTAGCACCTTGAGTACTATAAATCTTGTCGTTCAGTTACACTTACTGAAATTCCAGCACATGGCTCAGCCCCAGATCATTTCTACTCACTATTTGTAAGACAGGTAGCAGAGCAGTGATAATCCTCCTTTTTTTGCTAAGATGGGAAATAAAGTTAGAAGCTGAGAGGTTCCTGGATTTTTCTGCAGTTTTAGAACAACATAAGCAGAAGTTAAATGCAAGAATAGGCAGTAGCAAAACTGCAAACCAACTGACTGGAAACATCATCATCATCTACACCTGAAGTTCACAGCTGCTGCAATGAAAGAAGGCAGCATTGTCTGTTAGTGAGAGCAGCCAGCAGGAACTCCAGGTTTTAATCCGGACTCTCCCACGGATTTCAAGCTCAGCTATGGGCAGATCACCAAATATCTCAGCTGATCATCTGTAAAATAAGGATAGTCATATTTTCCTATTCCAACAGGATGTTTTCAGTAAAGCACTCGAGAGGCACTCAAATGATGCAGTGATGAGGGCCATGAAAGTATCCTTGCAGAACAAAGACAACACCTGCTCCACTGGCCTAATGGAAAAAAGATGACCAAGGCTGTTACAGGCTGCAATCATCTTCAACTTACACTCTGAAGTTCAACAAAAAATTACAATGGATACCAAAACAGTTGCATAAATAGAAATAAAGAACTGAACAGATGCTTAGGTTTATTTAGTTAATAACATGGGTTATCCATAGCAAAAAAACTCCATTCTGCTACCTTTGGAAAACAAAGATATATAAAATACAGGTAACACCACTATAGTTTTTCCTACTGAACAACAATTTTAGTCCACTATGACAGTTTGTAAAAACATAGATGCTTACTGTTCCCTGTGACTTTGTTCTAGGGGCAGTCATGAAGTTGTTCTCACATGCTCTCCGGGTGATAACTACAGGTGGCTCCCCCAGCTGCACCCATCGCTATGCACATACTGTTTGCAGAGCACCACCTTAGCCTCAAGGCTGAACACTTTCTCTCATTTTATGCTGTGAAAACAGTAGTTCTATGAACACAGAAAAAGATCTACGCATAGCATGAAATGTGAGGCTTGTGATTAACAAAGTCTGAAGATTTGGTATTTATTCCTAGCCTAGCAACAGATCTCCCACTACCAGCTCTGTTACTTAAATACACCATGATACGCTTTATCTTTATATTTTATCCTTCAGTAAAAGCGATGGCAATCCTGGGAGGATGCAAGAAAACCCAGCCCACAGTTCAGAAACGCATTCTATGAACAGCCTAATGATGCTGAGCACACTAGTGTCTCTGAACCATCACCTCTTCTGTCAGCTGGAGCGCTCGATTCTCATTGAAAAGCTCTCAATTCTCAGTCACCTTGGATATGGTGAATCATCACACCAATTTGTATTAACACAACTCCCAACAACACAGTCTTACTTGTTATAGCATTTTCCTGCTGCTTCACTCTAACAATCACACAGAACATCACCCCCGGTCAATTTTAAACTCATTCACCAAAACAAATTTGACAGAAGAGCTAAAGTGTCAAAAAACACCTCATGCATTTTGTGATAACTAGTCACAAGTAGAGCAGAGCACCCACGTTAAGCCTTCTCACCACAAGAAAGATACACCTTCTGTGCTTGTCTTGCCAATGAGCAAACACGGACTGATAGAAGGGCAGCACATCACTCCTCTTGCCCAAAGAGGGGGGACACGTAGAAACAAGATTAAAGGGAACCAAGTGGGGAGAACTGCATCTGCAATGAGGATGCAGTGGGATACCTGGGGGAAGTTAGGCTGATTATCAGAGTCATAACACACAACTAAATTTCACCTTCCTGCTTGACTAAAGGAGGCTGAGGGTGGATATTTTTCGATATCCCTTCTTGTAAAAGTCTTCTTTGCTGTAGACATTTGTAAGCCATCAGCTAGAACCAACAGCACACACAACAAAAGCTGAGTTTGTTGCAGCCGTGGGAATTCTTTCCAGTGAAATCAGAGAGAGGTGGGCGGGATGGGATCTCAGGGACCAGCAGATGCAGCGCCATCAGGGGCAGGTTCATAAACATACAGACAAAGCTGGAGCAGGGGACCAACAAACCCTCTCCTAAGAGGGCCTGAAGCAAAGGGAATCTGTGACCTCCCACTTTCCATGCCCACAGTCAGCAGCAGCTCCTCACCGCTAGAAACTCTTTCTGATAAACTCTGAGCTGTGATTCATCCCACCATCAGCACAGAGATTGCACAGCATAAACAGATCACCCCTCTCGTATCATTCACAGCTTTTCAAACAGCAAATGTATCTGCCCATTTCTTGTTTGCCTGAACAAACCACCTCCTTCAAAGTCCTCCCAGCTCGGTTCCCAAATCCCTTATGACCTCTGTTACCATCCCGTAACAAATACCTCTCCCAGCCTGATTATTCTAAAATATGGGGCCCAACACTGGAATGCCATTCCAAAACTGGAATTCCAAAGCAAGTTACAGCAAAGTACTTCTCATTTAATCTTCCAGATACCTAAGCCCTCTATGGCTTTTCCTCTAACACCACTTATTCTCCCATGCTGTAATAAAGCAAACTATTACAGTTCAAAAAAAAACACATTTTCCATGCATTATTTTGGCCATCTTCTCTAGGTTATCAAGGTCATTTGGAAACGTCCGTTGTGGTGCTTGGAGCTGAAACTGAAACCAAATCTCTTCCCTCCCCCACTCCAAATTACTTCTACTCAAAGTTCACATAATAAATGTCTCCAAGCATTCAAAAGACTGCAGATTAAGTCCAAACCATTTGATCTCCCCTCGGGCAGGAGGCCTGTTATTTAAAGAAAACTCTAGGGAAAGCAGAAGTCATCAACACGCCTACATAAAGAGCACGTGCAGACACCTATATTTATTTCCTTTTCAATAAAAAGCCAAGACAGATGGAAAACTGAGATGACTTCATCTGACTAGAACATGAAGCAACAGCAGAAGTCATGGTAACACTATGTACAGATGCTACTCCTCGTGGAAGACAGGTGAAAGCAAGATTTAAGATATTTTACCTTACATTTCACAGTTTACTCATCAATAGCCCCCAGCAGTGCAACATAGAGAAGACAAGAAAGCAAACCTTGGGTACTCTACTCACATAATTCCTCGAAATCCAAGAGGGTATTTCTTCTTTCATCTGCAGCTTCTGCCCACTTACTGGTTACACTGGCTGCCCCACCTGCAGCTTTTAACATTTCTTCACGCATAAGCATGCTATCGAAACTGATTGTTGTTTCCATGCCTCTGCTGAAACACAGAACATTTGAATTCTCCCTTCTCTCTCCTATCACCCTTAAGTCTTTAAATAGTACAAATTCACAGCAGGTGAGGAATAAAAAACACCTGAGGAATCTCCAATTAGCCAACAGGTTGCTGATTAAAGCCTCCCTCAGCAACTAGCAAAAACCTGTGCCTGATTAACAAGGCAAGGTCACCTGCTGTTTGCTTCATTTTCTACATGCTTCACCAAAGCATTTGCCAGAGACAGTAGCAAACTTAAGACAACTTTAGCTTGACCCAGAATTGATCCTGTCCTGTTCTTAAAAAAGGTAACCTGTTCCCAAAGAAGTGTTATGGACTCTGACACATTTTGTGCGAGATCTGTCCCAGCTGAAGAAAGAAGGGGACAGACTTAAGCAGCGCTAGGACAAGGTAAAATGGTTTCAAACTAAAACATGGGAGATTTAGGTTGGATATAAGCAAACAGTTTTTCGTGACAAGGCACCAGCACAGGTTGCTCAGAGAGGCAGTGGATGTCCTGTCCATGGAGGCATTCAAAGTCAGGTTGGATGGGGTTCTGTGCACCTGATCTGGTGTAGGTGTCCCCGCTCATTGCAGGGGAGTTGGACCAGATGGTCTTTAATGGTCCCTTCCAACTCAAACGATTCCACGAAGTGCTATGAGAATACACATTGCACTGACCCCCTCAGGGAGAACCAGGAGAGAAAATCCAGTTTGCAGATGCTTCAAAGACTAAAACAAAAATGGAAATCATGCTGCCCAACGTTCTGACTCACCTTAAAGATTCACCTTAAACATTCAGTGTAGTACCTACAGATGATGCTAACATGTCTCTAGAAACAGAGAATTTCATAGCTATGGGACATGAAAGAAAACAAACCACAGGAATCATTTTAACACTCAATTACTTCCATATTTTAAGAATAAACCTTTTTAATAATACAAACCTCAAATTTTACCCAGTTACATTAATTGTCACGATTTATACAGTTATTGTGCAAGATCTGTGGCCATTTACATCTTTCAGTACAACTGCCATTAGATACCACAATTTTATATTAACTTGTAATTAAACTTCCCATCCATTACACAACTGTGAAAGATGAACAAGACTAAGACTATTCCCTTCAGAAAGCCTTCTTCACCCTTGTGTAGATGGGAGGACTGCATTGCAGAGGCACTGGTGGATAATTCCACACCAATTCATGTTGCTTTGGGAGACTGTAGTAGAATGTAATGGACAAAGAAAAATCTTAAAAACAAACAAAACAAAATAGAGAATTGAAGCTTGCAGGCTGATAGGAAATGGCCACCAACTTTCTGGCCAGGGAAAGTGGCTTCTCCAAGTATTCAGAAAAGTCCAAAATGAAAAACTGACTAAAAAGGTCAATAGAGTATAACTCCATTAACAGTGCCAATAAATTGGTGTCTGTGATTAAATCAAGCTCGAAGAAGCAGAAATAATCCCGACAAAACCAAAACCAAATACAGAAGTGTGCTAGTGCCTTTTATCTCCTTGCTATAATCTGTGCTCCAAGTTCATGATAGAAAGTAAGCACGGTAATGCCCCTGAAACCTGTGCAATCAAGTTACTCATTGGAATATTCAGGAATAGAGACAACAGTGAATACAAGACAACAGCATGGCTTAAGGTGCAGAATTACAGAAGTAAAGAAAGATTGCTGCATGGCATAGAGCTCAGCTGAGATGTCATATGCATGTGCGAACTACAAGACATGCACTTTGTCTAAAGCACAAGGAAAATTAGTGATAAAGAAACAGGCAAGAACCACCAAATAACTTCTAAGTAGTGCAATAATACAGAAAAGCACTTCTGAGCTTGTTGCACCATTGTCCCAGACTCTTTCCTCTATTAGGGAGAGGAAACTAGAAAAGAAAAACTAGTGAAGACAAAACAAGAAGAAGAAAAAGTAAGTAGGACGACTACTTGGCGCTTTCTATAATGTTTTGTTCTCTAAAAAGTATCAGATAACTCCCAAGTTTATAGGTGTTCTACAGCCATTTACCTTCTTCAGGCTTTTGCCAGAGCAGAGAATCACTGTCTATCTTAGTGACATGTGACTCAATGAACATTCAGTGCCTAAAAGTATAGTTTCATTTTCCATATAAAAATTTAAGTCAGGATTAAGTCTGTTTGTGACAGTGATTTACCAGTTATGTGACACAGAATCAAACATAAGCACCATTTTTAGAGATATACAAAGGGTTAAGGAGAAGCACGTAAACATAACTTACTGTTAATTCTCAACTTTAGATAAGTTGACCAAGGTATTTACACAGGAGGAATTACTCAGGTACACAGCATGTGGCCACAAAGCCACAGCAACACAGAAGAAAATTTGAACTGCTATGCACTTTGATTATCCCACTCAGCCTTCTTTCCCCCCTTTAAAAGGGAGACTCACAGTGATCATGATGCTACATCTGGCCGTAGTTCATTCCCCTCTGCTCTTTTATGGAACACGACACAGTGTAAAACAGGATTTGGAAGGTGAAGTTAAAGGAAGAGCTCACTAAAAAGCAACATGAGAATATTTACCCTAAAGGAGAGCTCGGCCTTATCGCACTGAAAACCACACATGTAATTTTTCCATTCGCACTCATTATTGCTCTCCAAGCAACCAGCCTGGTGCAACCAACACAAACCCTAGAGCAAATGAAAGAGGTGTGAAGTAGGTGCTCCATGTGAGTAAGTTCAACCACAGTTGAAATTAATTGTGTTCTAAAGTGATTAACTCCCGTAAATTCAGCAAGACAGGCTGGTGTCATGTTTCAGTGAAAATAGTGTTTCAGTCTCCCTACAAAAAGATGAAGGATTTTCCTCTGGCCCAGCCTAATCCGTTCACCAACTGCAGGGCGCAGCCCTCTCCACACTGCCCTACTAGGAAAGGCAGCTGTTTTCTTGTGCTTTTTCAAAGTAGCAGGCTTAGTGGTTACAAAGTTCATGTTTTAAAGTGCACTGTCCTTTTAACAGGCTTTCCCTTCTTAAAAAAAAAAAAAGAAAATAAAACTTTCTGATACCCACAGTTTATAAAAATAATAGCTGCAATGCTCCTCTAAAATTGCAACTTAAAATCAAGTCAGAACAGCAAGGATTCAAATATGAACTATTAAAAACATTCTTTCGGCAGAGAATTGCCAAGCAAAGCCTTACATATTGCCTCGCAAGCCTCTCCCAGCAGCACCTCACAGAAAATCCATTCCGTTTCTTCCAGCTGACAACCTCAAAAAAACAGAGGTCTAAGTAAGTCCATCCTTCCCCCCAGTCACCTACATAAGTGCAGGTGTGGATGCTGCTGCAGCTTTTCCATCAGCTCTTCCTCTGTCGGTTCTTCCAAAACATCTCTACAAAGAGAAAGCATGAGTTGTTAGGGACAACAAAGGGAACTTCTCAGCAGTTGCTGCATCTCAATGCCTGCCTAGCAAGAACACGTGCTCCTTTCATTCTTGAAAAGTGGAATTAAAATTACAATAAGTTGATGCTCCCTAAAGATGCATCTACTTGCCAGTGATCCATCCTTTAGAGATGTGTCATGGAAACCAGCAGCTGTTTTCCCATAAGGAGCAGGGAAACAATTTCCTGCACACAGTACAATACAACTGAAGGTCAGTAAGTTTGTTTTCCTGAAAAAAACTCCCAAATGAGAACATGTTCCCAACGCTACTATTGAATATCCAATGTGCACCAGAAGTTCTACGTGTTCACGATCATCAAGTATCAACTCACCACCCACAATTTCATAATAAGCCAAGAATGTGCATCAGTTTCCTCATCTTCCATTTTCTTCTCCCTCTCAGCACAGATCCCCCTACTTCCAATACCTCTTCTCCCATCACAATCTTGGCAGAAAGCATATTAAGGTCAGGCTCACATGTCATCTTAAAACAAGCCCAACTAAAGCACGAATTGAGATTCACCAAGGTAAGAGATGACACGGTTTAATTCTGAGGAAGGAAATTAAGAGAAGTCTTGTACCCTCTTGCAACAAGCACTTAAGAGATAAACAGAATAATCTAAATCAATCACCAAGCTCAATTTAATTCACCTGAACATGAGTTCAACTGTCCTCTGGTATTCGATATCTGAGAGAGACTCCCGATGACAGCGACGGTCCCACTTGTGAATAAAGTTCTGGAGGACAAAAGCAATGGGAAAAAAACTGACATCATGACACATCTTTATAGCGAATAAGCTGTAATGGACAAACATTCACATCCAACGAAATGCAATCAGACCTGTGACAAAGTTGCAAAACAAAGAAATGCACAGTTGTCTGGGGAAGAGAAAATGCTTCCTGAACATCTGGGGGAAAAGATCAAGCAGACACACAAAACGAAACTGCATTTCCCAGAAGGCTTTCTGGGCTCTTTTCATTTCCTATACAGATCATAACCTTTTATCAGGACCTAATATCAAACAATACTACTTCTTACCTCTAGAAGTAAAGCTATGAAGAGATTAACCCATATGACAGAGGAGATCAACCACCAGGCTACAAAATAGATCTTTGCCCACCTGCAGATCAGATTAAAGGAAACAAATGAGTCTGTGGGTCTATGATAAAGTAGGCAACAAATAAACTCAGCCTGAAAGTGACGAAAGACAAACATGAAATCACATTTTTCCTTCAAAGATTATACCACTACTTTCCTAATGTAAAAGATGATCTGGATTTAACAATAATAATCTTGACTTTTCGTTCAGTTAGCCAAACAGATCTCGTTCCCCAACTTAACATACTTAAAGAAACCATGAAAGGACAAAAAAACAGACTAGAAAAGGATATTATGAATCACAGAAAGATCTATCTGGGATGGTATTCTTTGAATGGCCAACAGCGGCGGCAAATGGAACAAGTGCAAAAACACAGCAAAATACCTACAAGGCTACCCCTTAAGTGCTCTTAATCTCCAATCACTTGAACTTCAGAAATTTCTTGAGCTAGAGGTGGATTCTGTTCATTTGAGATCCCAATGGATTTCTTTCATGACATTTCCAATCATCACCAGACCACATTTAACTCTTAACACATATAACAGCTTGTAGAAAAATGTTCCACCTTAACCACATGCTTGGTGAAGAACCGCTTCCTTCTGCTTGATTCAAACTGCAATATTTGATATGGGGATGAATCCATGACTCCATGGAAATCAAACAGCAAAATTCCCAGGTTATTACATTGAAATGTGACCAGACAAGGATCACTGTAGCAGGCCAACTCAGAGGCTATCCTGCTAACTCAAGTGCAATACAACTGAAAGATAGGTTCTAAGCCTACCAAAAGTTATTTACCCACAGAGTAAATACAAAAGCAACAGCAACAATAAGTTCCTGTGATTCACCTACATCTCTTCTGCACGACTCTACAGTGAGAACCATCCAGCAAATGTACGTCACAAACCTGTTTATAATCCATTCATGCTTTTTTGGAATAAGATAACTATCAAACCAGCTTGAATACCTTCTAAACATGACCACAGTTTTTGCAGCACCAAGCACTAGGCCAGCCACTGAGTTACATAGTTAAAGACTACCCAAGCAACACTAAGCTTTTTCCTACAAACCTGGAATTACCCAAAAGACAAGAAGCACCTCTCTTCATAACACTGTAGGA
>PPHD01014737.1:0-16516 GCA_002909625.1 Bambusicola thoracicus | reverse complement strand
TCTTTCTTTCTTTCTTTCTTTCTTTCTTTCTTTCTTTCTTTCTTTCTTTCTTTCTTTCTTTCTCTTACACATATATTACTTTCTCCCTTTCTAAATGTCAGCATATTGACTTAAAAATACCTCGCAGAAGGGTGTTTGGTGTGGAGGGAGAATGTGGATGGGAGTATCAGGAAGAAAAATCTAAAATTTCTGTGTACTGTCTGATATTTGAGTGATGAGAGGAGGAAGCTCTTCTTGCCACTATTTAAAGAAAGCCAGGCAGACAAACCAGAGGAAAGTTAATATCTGTCTCTTACGGTAACCTAGGATCAAAGGATAATTCCGGTTGGCATGGATGTCGGGAATTCAACAGCTTTTCCAGATAGGTGTGTATGGCGGTAGATAGACAAATGTGTGCATGTGGAAGAAGGAGAAACAGAAGTTATCTGGTGAAAAGCATGGTCATGAGACCCTTGAAAACCATTGTGCTTTAGCTACGGGGCTGCTGAAAGAGTTGCCAACTGGCATTTCACCCAGCTGCTTTCTGATGCATTTCAATGACTTGCAGACCTCTCCGCCTCTTCTCTGGCCCCTGTGTGGTTCTCTGGGTTGTTAAGATCCTACAGGACTGATTTACCTGTGGCCAGTGTCCCTTTTGGAACTGAGGACAAAATATTTCCTTGAGAAATGGAAGGCTTGATTGGTAATGAGAGACATAAGGGCAGGGGAGAGAGATGCAGCCAAGGCATTAGGACTGAGCAAAACAAATAGGAGCTGCGTTATACAGAGCTGTTAAGTAGAATCTGGCTCCCTGCTGCTCGTTTTCACTGAAGAGAAACAACTGAAATCATGGAAAAAGAGCCTTATTCTTTCCTGAGACATTTCTACCACTCCTGCATTGCAGCACTACTATTTGAATAGTTAATGTGGCATTCACTCATTATGAAACCCAGCAGAGAAAGATGGGGGGAGAAGGAAAACTAGACAGAACCTGTTAACTTCCAAAACAGGTGAAATCAGATGATTTTCCAATGGAAAATGAACATCTCACCATCAGCAGAACAGTGTTGGTAGAATCTCATCACTCACTGCTCATTCCCAGCTCCCAGTGACATATCGTTCCCTCCCATTGACACTTAATGATGAATTATTTATTTGCACTGCTGTGTTGTGTTGTGTGGAGTTCTATTGTCTTGTGTTGAGTTCTGTTGTGTTGAGTTGTATGGAGTTGTGTTATGTTAAGTTCTGTTGTGTTTGGAGTTGTGTTGTGTTGAGTTCTCTTGTGTTGAGTTGTGCTGTGTTATGCAGGAAACCTCTGGAGGGGAATGTTAGGAAAGGAGAGGGAGGAAAAACACGAATAATTTTCAAACAGATCATTGGTTGTGCTTACAGAACTTAAAACCTTTGTCTTGAATGGACTAAAACTGGCTACTTGATAGATCTCAGGAAATGTCTGCACACAGGGGCTCCTAATCTGCCTGAAGCACAGCTAGAAAGGGTCCCACAGTAATCCACCCTGACCCAACACCATCCAACACCTTTATTTACATATTTTAAGCCATCCAAGAAAAGCAGAGAAATTATTGCTGGCACAATCCACACATGTGGCAGACTACTGAAAAGCAATGAAAATCACCAGAAACAGGTCCGTAATGCCCAAGTGGTCTGGATCACTTGCTTGAGCAGCTTGTTTGTGCGGCGTACAATTTTAAAGCAGCCAAATTAATGGCCAGTAATTGGCAAACGAAGAATGCAATTCACATGAGACTGGAGACAGCGTCCTAGACAGCATCAGCCCTGACCAGCTTGGGATTGTGGTGCTGGAACAGTGCTGCAGGGTGAGGGCTAATGAAGCCTTTGGATGTTTGAGCACAGCCCTGGTGGATACAGCACTCAGATTCCCTCCAGTATTTCTGAGGCCACTGCTAAAATACTGGGCTACGGTCGTGATGTCCACACTTGAGATGTTAAAAACCAAAATGGATTGATTTTTGTCCCAGGTTGAACTTGTGGTATGAAATCTTTTCCTCTAAAGTTGCGTTGAGCCAAACAGGGGAAGTTTGGTGTGAAGATTATAAGAGGAAATTCTTAGTTTTAACTGGGATTCCTGTAAAAGGGAGATGTTGTAACAGCAGGGGATTTTCACTCAGTAACGACTGGGCATGAGGTAATTTTCCCTCAGTCAAGTAGAGGGTGACTAGGAGTTCATCCACTTCTAATTACATAAGGAAGTGAAAGTTAATATTGCTTGCAAATCTAATGGAAGAAAAGGGACAAAAAATGAATTAATAAAATAAAATAAAATAAAAAGGAAAAAAAATATATAACCAATGCTCTGGGCTATGACTTCAGTAGTGAAGAGCAATGCAGAGCTTTAGGCTACAGGTCTTGGTTTCATCTCCTCCCTGGGGTGAAATAAAGGATTTCTAGGAAAACAGACACTGGAACAAGGACAAATAACTATGCCCAGCCTCAGTGAAATCATTGTCAGAATACACAGAATAGTGCTGGCATGTGCTACATGTAAAAAGCCATTAGTGAAGGTACCAGATCACTAATTCTCAAACTTTTTGGAAGAACTCTGCCAACCCTCAAATTTTCTTGCAAACCACTGCACACCCAATCGAGCTTAGGAAACGCAGACTTGGTAGCTCATATGTCTTTAGGCTTAATAGGCTTCTATGGCCTAGATGCAGCCCACTCACCACAGGCACTCGGACCACCAGCAGTTACTAAACCGCAGCTGGAGTTCTCCTATGCTCAGAGGATAAAACTGAGCCTCTGAGGTCAACGGGAGTCTTTCCACTGACTTCAACAGGCTTTAGATCATGGCCTTCCCACGCTAATGTAGAGGCACTACTGCTGACAGTAGAGGGATGCAGACAGCATTGTCCTACTGTATGGATGGATCCCACATGGTTTGCTCTTTGTTTTGCTTTTTTTGTTGTTTTTTTTTTTCATAGAACGAATCGCAGAATCATAGAATGGCCTGGGTTGAAAAGGGCCACAATGATCATCTGGTTTCAACCCCCTTGCTATGTGGAGGGTTGCCAACTACTAGACCAGGTGAATCTCTTCCCTCCTGGTGAATCCCTTCCCCTGCACTGTTCAGCATCTTGGGTGAATATATTCTGGCATAGAAATTTCAGGACTCCTCTTCAGCCTCTTTGTAGCAGGAGTGCTTTTTGGTATGTGTAACTGAAAGTATCTTGAGGACTCCCAGAGCTTGTGGGGTGCAGGAGCAGCCAGCAGATCTGCTCATCATTTGATTCTCTTTCTTCATCAGAAAAAATGATCCATTCTATCATGTGTTTCTACCAAGGAAAAGATCTGAAATAGGATTGCAAGCACCCTCCAATGGGATGGGTTGCCTCTCTTTTCACTCAGGATCAGTCTGTCCCATCAACCATCCTTAAAGCTACAGCTTAAAGCAAACTGGTTTGGGTACATCAAAAAGCCCACTTGATCATGGCAATGAGGTGTCATTCAACCCTTTCAATTTGAATTTGATTCTTACCCCTACAGCTAGATGAGATCAATTTTCCCTATGTATCCCCAACGTAGACACCAACATTTAAGTGTTATTTAGGTTGTGAGGCCCTTTCAGGATCTGATCCATCTGACCAAATACGATTATCTATTTTATGAGTAGGTGAGCTATACCCTCAAGAGGATCTCTCTTCAAGGAATCTGAAATAACTAAATCAGACATTGAATATCTGATTTTTGTCAGAAGAAAAGAAGAAAAAGGCACCAATGCTCTCTCAGCTTTGTGTCTTTGTGTCCTACGTGCTATGTGAAAAGGAGGGTCTTTACTGAGCTGTCCCACTGCAATAAGGTTTTACTAAAAACCTTTCTAATGAAAATAGAGTGATGTGATCTGTTTCTCAGATTTTTCACATCATTTTTCATACATGGCTTCAATCACCGATTGGGCTCTTCTTGCTGCAAGTGATTTGTCTGGATAACTGTGTGTGGTTTTTGCTACCATGGGTGGCTTATGTGGTTATATATTCTGGTGCTAAACTTCTTCTGAAATTAATCTTGCTACAGCTCAGGCACTTCTTCAATGTTACGTTCTCATTTCTTGTGCCAGGAAATTAAGATTAGATCTTCCTTAGCACCTTGCTGTATAGTGGATCAAACTGTTCCTTGTAGCCAGAAAAAGAAAAACAGAGAGGAACTGTCATATCAGCATTATCTGGTGGGACCCCTTTTCTTGGGAGATGTTAATAGGGACAGCACATCAACTGAACAGCAGCAGCTTTCCCTACTGCTCCTTTTGCCACTGCATTTACATGTATGGTTGCATTCAGTGTATATATTCTAAACCATAGAATCATAGAATCTATTGAGTTGGAAGGGATATTTGAAGGTCATCCAGTCCAACTCCCCAAACCAAGGTAGTTTTCTCTTATGATAAGAAAAAAACATTGAACTGCACATCCGAAGGATATCTACTTCCACTATAACAAATATTTCCTTTACAAATAATAGATTTCCACCAACATGAACAATCATCCTCAGGTCAGTATTTCTGAAGTAATATTTTTAAGTCAGAATTTCCAGTCACAGGCAATAGCAAAGGAAAGAATTTTATTTTCTTAATCAGAATAAAAGCAAATTTCCGAATGCCAAAATTTCCCATGAATTAGAAATCCTGAAATTTGGCTGGCTTAATTTCCTAACCCTGCTATCTGCAGTTGTGCCAGGACTGCAGAATAAATAGGATTTCCAGTCTGACTCACCGTAAATAAAGGAGCTAGTGTATGCAAGCCAAAAGTGATGAGATCTGGCCTTTGCTGATAAATTGGTAAGTATGAGAAGATTACCTGGGAGGAGTTTGATTTTTCAATTCTTTTTCCTAATGGTTGCTTTACAGTACCTTCCCTTTATATCTTGTATTCACACCTTCTAATGAGGTATTAATGAGCTGTTGGTGGTTTCTTTAATTTAGGGCAAGACTATTAAGGGAACATGAAGCCTTTACTAGGTTCCAGATTCTTAATAAAAAGAAGTGATGCATTATTAGATAGGTCATGCCTGAAAGCTTCCAGCACAGAGTAGAGACTCCATTGCCTTTGGGGTTGCTGTGTAGTTGTGGGCTGTAATCTGGTGTTAAGATTTCCTGCAGTAGATTATACTTTCAAAGCAACCTGGGCTGTTTTTTTGGCTACTTATAGCAAAATGCCAGTAATCTCAGTAATCTCATTATTTTTCCTCTTACAACTAAGTATATAGGCTTGGGTAGATAAAGGGGAACTGGATAATGGCAAAACAGACGTGGATTTAAATAACTAGTAGTAAGTGTGTTTATTTGCAAGCTTCACCAGAATCTATTGTAGCCTTGAGTACACTGTTTCATCATCCCAGCCATTAACATCCCTCTGTAAAAAGGCAGTAAGATGACTTTCAGTCTCCCATATGATAAAGTTTTGTCATTTCTCCCAAGCATCGATGACATTCTGATAGACCATTTACCAACAAGGGGACTATTTTTTGGAAACAAATGGGAAAAACCAATCTTGGAGCAATTTTGAAGTTGGATATGACTTTAAAGCTAGACTTGCTTTGAGTGGGAGTTGTGACCAGACACCTTCAGAAATACCATCCAGCCGTAACTATTCCATGACGATAACAGTTATGTCTATACTTAGCCATGCACTCAGCAAAGCACCAAGCTCCATCCTGGAATTTCTTCATCCTGGATTTCTTAATACCCGTTTATCCAGCTCCTTATCTTGGCAGAGATTTTATATACACAAAAAAATTAACAGCAGTTAAAAAGACTTTGTGAGGAGATATAGTAATGGGACGGCAAAAAGCCAGCCGCCTTCTGGCTCCCTGGTTTAATTTCTAGCATGTGAGAAAACAAATTGCATATACAATTGGGTTTGCAGAAGTGTTCTTCTCATTCTTGGGATAGAATCTCTCAAGTTCTGCTGCCTGTCCTGTGAATATTAACCTCTTTAAACACCTTAAAGAATCTAAACAGACTCAACTTGTGCTCAGGATGAGTTCACTGGCATTCCCTTTTATTGTATATTTGTAAATAGTCCCTGAGAAAATGACAGACCAATGGGTTTTTCCTCTCAGATTTATAGCTTTAGAGCCCTTAGCACGGCCTATGGCTTAGTTTTGCCTTCCCATTGACCTGCCACAAGCAAACAGCGAGGCCACCTAGGTCTTGGCCTCTCTTATCTCTGTTTGCTCATATGGAATCAGGCTTTAAAGGGCTGTGAAATCATTGACAAGAATTGGTTTTCTCTGAGTTTAGATCAGTAACTCTGGGAAGAGCATTGGCCCTGAACAACGTAAAATAAAGTCTACTAACACATGTAAAGGGGCAATCCTTGCTAGCTTGGACCTTAAGGACTGATGAGATACTTTGCAACTACATTTGGACAAAACCATCTCAGTGGTCTTTTCCAACCTTAATGGTTCAATGATTCTAGGAACTCTCTGCCTCTGCAGAACTGAGCAACACGTCTGGTCTTTTATCAACACTGTAAAGTTGTTCTTTTTCCTCCTTCTCTGTACCAGAGACAGAGCCAAGCAGCTGTGTTAACCAAAGATGATCCAACCTCAGCTGAGCACTTGTAGCCATTTAAATGCGACCCGCTGCTTGCTTTGTTGATAAGTGGTTTACAGCCTTGGTGGACTGGAGCAACGGACAGAGACAAACTACAGAAATCAAATATAAAGCACAAAAAGGAAAAAAAAAATGCCTTGAGGAGCCACAGAGAAAGGTGTGGTATCCAACATCTATAAAAATGTGGTTTTCCAGTGTAGGCAGCTAAATATAAAAACCCTACAGAGAACTATAAATTCCTAATAAATATGATTGAACTACTGGAGAAAATCAGGCAGACTAGGCTCAAGAAAACAGAAGCAAAGCTGAGAGCGAGCTGGGGCCAGGGACACGTCTATTTATGATGTGTATTTTACATTACTCCGGAACTTGAGGATTTGTGACCTGGGTCAGGATCTGGTGAGCGCCATTCGAGGGCACGCACCCTGGGGAGCTGTGAAAAACGGAGGTTGTTCTGCAGCACCGAGAGGGAACGGTGTCGACAGCACATCTCCCGGAGGATATCCAAGCATGCCGTGCCTCCGAGGGCACAGCCCAACCACTTTTCTCACCCAGTGGTATCTGGAATAAGTATTTAAATCTGACCTGGGCCGGCTGAAAATGAGCTTTTCTCCTTTTACTAGCTCAGCTGGGATGGTCAATGAGTCATGGGCATGAAAACCAGTTTCTGATTTTTCATGCTTACATTTTAGGACATTATAAACAGTTATGCATCTGATTATCACAGTGTTCTTTTATATCACAGCAGTTATCAGCAGAGGATAACTGCAGAACAACCTTCACAGAAGCACAGAATCATTAAGGCTGGAAAAGACCACTAAGATCACCTAGTCCAATCAACAACCCGTCACCACCACACCCACTAAACCATGACCCTCATTTCATTTCAGGCGCTGGCCCTGAAATACATAAAAAATTCATACAAGCCCGTATCCACAATTTCCCCAACCTATAACTTTCTCTTTTATAATTATTTGTGCTGTTTCCAAGAGGCGCTAATAACCATTTGCCAAAGAAGGGGAACTTAAGACCATGTCAGGGAGTGTGGGTAGATCTCACCCTTCAGTGAAGGCTGCCAAAACCAGCAGAGAGAGTTGTCTCTGCAGAGGGACTGGAGGCAGCAAATGGCTGCAAAGCAAAACCACAGCTGGAATCAACCTGGCCTTCACTTTACCTGTGCATGACGTCAAGCGTACAAGGCAGCTGTGTAGGCATGCATTGAAGGCATGTAGTAGACAGGCACGATGATGGTGGATGGAGGGAAGAAGGATGGGTCCCAATGTTGTTTATTTTATCCCCTGTGAAGCCTCAAAACACTCTGGCCAAAGCAAACAAAGGAGAGTGTATGCATGGTTGGAAATGCTAAGCTGATGGAGAGAGGGCAGCCAAGGTGCTGAGGGCAACCTCCACCACCTTCCACTGCTATAGGAGCATCTATAGGAAGGCTCTATCCAAAGCAAGCCAGTAGGAAGATAGTTTTTTTTTTTTATGGCACGTTTCTTTTGGGGTGGGTGATGGTGGAGTTCTTGTTTGGGTTTTGGGGTATTCTTAGTGTAGTTCATGCCTACAGAACAATTCAGGTCTGGGCTGACCTCTGAGACTGGAGTCGAAACCTTCTTCAAACCTTCTCCCGGCTCATTTTTTCCTCCTTTGGATACCTCTTGTTCTTGCCAATTATTCAACAAACCCTTCCTTGTCCTTCCTGAACAGGATGGCTGTGTGGGAACCACTCCGTTTTCTTTGGTAAGAAAATGTCATGATTCTGAAATCTGGTTTTGTTCTGAAGTGGAAGAACACACAAACAAGCACAAAATTATTATTATTATTATTATTTGCCCAAAGTTTCCTTCAAATCACAATCAGAATGATCTGTTCTAAAAACTGAGCCACTTCATCGTGGCTGAGACCTTTCCAGATTTGATAGGAACATTTTTTAAAGCTGGGAAACAGAAGCTCATTCAGCAAGGTCAAAATGTTTTGTTCTGATTTTTAATCTGCAAAGAAGGTGGTTCCAAAATGGACGGTTTCTCAAGACAAGTTTGGATGTCAAAAAAAGGGCATTTTGGGATAAAGAGCATTCCCCCACCCCTTTGTTTTCATTCTGTAGCTGTTCCTTATGGAGAATTGTGAATAATCTCTGAATAAGAAAATGTTTCTTTGAATGCTGTCGCACTGTTGTCTCGAAATCTCTTTAAATGCTTTACATGACATGGGTAATAAATGAGACATAGTGAAATAGAGGCACCCTATAGCCACTTTTAGCAGGTCATGTGCAAAGGCTAGGAATATTTCATGATGCCAAGGAAGACAGACCACAGCGGACTCTTCTGTGTAATAGAAATTATGGGGGATGTTTAGGTGAGGAAGGAGCACAGGAGGGTGTTTTGTCATCTGGAAGCTCCGGTTTAGCCTGTTGCTGTGCCAGGCCAGTGATTCAACAGCTGCTAACAAAACGTATTTCCACCCACAAACATACAACCACAATTGGGCAAAGTTGCCTAATGGATAAAGTGCTGTGCTAGGACTTACAAGCCTTTGATTCTGCTCTGCTTCTACCCTTGAACATCATCAGCATGATGCTGAGTGAGCCGTGCTGTGCCTTCAGATCCCTGTTTTCTCTCTGTTGGTCTTTGCTGAGATGAAGTATTCTCTCATATGTTTTGCAGTGGATTGACTGCAGTTTCCTTTGGCTCTTGGCTTAGTTATGCCTGACCCACCAGCAGCATTTCAAGGATTTAAACAAGACTCTGTAACCTTGCTGCTCTTCTGCTAATGGAACCATTGAGTTTCAAGTTGGAGCCAGGGCAGACAGACTCCCATGTCAGATGTCCCCGCTGATGAGCCTTTCTGTTGGACCTGGGTGAGAAATGCTGGCTCCTTCTCCCCATCCCTTCTGAAACCACAGACAATAAACAAGGTTGAAGCGGGGAGCCGTGATTAACTGAGGCTTCAATCTGCCAAGAATTCATTAAAAAATAATTGTTAGCTTCCCAGTCTACTCCTGCCCAGGCTTTGCGCAAACATCACCAGTATGGAAGAAAGAAAGAGGACAGTTTGTCACGTACGTGCCACTGGTTTTGTAGGGCAGCTTTGCTGGTGGCAATGAGACCAGCCTGACTCCCCCTGAGGACAACCTCCTGGGTGCACTCAGTGACACATGATGGCATGTGCCCCAGCCATTAAGGGGCTGAGGTTTTGTCCTTGGTTGACATCAAGATAGTAAAGGAAGCGGCTTCCATGAGAGAGCAAAAGTTGGATATTAGGAAATATTTCTTCTCAGAGTGATGAGCCATTGGAGCAGGCTGCCCAGGGAAGTGGTGGATTCACCGTCCCTGGAGCTGTTCAAGAACAGGGGAGATGTGTCACTGAGGGACGTGGCCAGTGGGCATGGCGGGATGGGTTGGGGTTAGCAATTTAGAGATCTTTTCCAGCATAAGTGATTCTGTGATTCTCTTACTCGAAATTTAATGAACTCTCATCCACGTGGTTCCTGAAGCAATGCCAGCAGCCCCACCAACCCAGTACTCACACCTCCTACGAGTCTGCAACTCTAAAAGCTGGATATGATGTGAAAAATGGAAAGAAGTGGATTGCTCAGCAATCCTGGGTGTCCTTAGTCCTGCTGGCTGCAGTCAGTCTTGCAAGTCTCCACTCAGAAACTCCTGGCTGGTGCAGATTCAGAATAGCAGGAACAGATGGGGCTGAGCTGAATGGAGCATGGCCAGGGAGGGAGGGAGTGAAACTTGATTTGTATGGGACCGTGGCACTGAGGAAAGGGTGAACTCCAGGGTAGTGATGTTACTGTATGTGGTCATGGGGTCATATCAGTGGCTGCTTTTAACAATTTGTCTTTTTCTTCTAATGGTGTGGTTATAAGCCCTAACTAACCACTTGTTCTTGTAGCTTCTAGTGATCGAGTTTTCACTGGATTATCGTAAACCTCTACTGTATATGTATGTATTTGTGGCATATATTTCTGATAGACACATCAGAGATCTATAAGAGGAGAGAACATATGTCTTGGCATAATGGTTAGCTCCACACAGCATATTGTGAGTTGT
The DNA here is from genome assembly GCA_002909625.1 of Bambusicola thoracicus. Taxonomy (NCBI): domain Eukaryota; kingdom Metazoa; phylum Chordata; class Aves; order Galliformes; family Phasianidae; genus Bambusicola; species Bambusicola thoracicus. The sequence continues at coordinate 5,884 of PPHD01014737.1, read as the reverse complement.
TCTGCAAATGCCTGTTCACAGTCTCATTTTTTTTCTCCTGTCTCCTATGGAGAACGGAGATATAGCCCAGCTAGTGATATAAATGCCTTCATGTGATAGGCATACATTCAGTTCTGTACTTATACAGCCCACCAGCCCAGTGCACACACATCACATAAACCAGTAAGCACCAAGTGTACAACACTGGCTTGCATGCTTTGGTGATGTGGTTGGGCAGCAGGGGCAAGCTGTCTCCTCCATGACCTACTCTGACCATAGCAAGGAGCTCTTAGGAAAGGTCAGCATGGGAACAGGCTGTGGGCCAAGAGGGGTGTCTTGTCTGCCAAACCCATTGCAGGTTGGATGTGCACAATCATCATCCACCAGCAACAGACGAATGGTGATGAGACATGGGCTTGGAGCCGATGAAACCAAAAGAGGATGCTGTGGGAGCTGCAAGCATCAGCACTTGGCAGAAGGTCTGTGCAAAGGCAGGGCCTGGCTCTGTGTCGGTGGTGATTTTCCAGTCTGGAGTGAATATAAATACCAACACAGCTGCTGTTGTTCTTGTGCGGGGTGGGAATGGGACTTGTGTGGGGAGGGAGGGAGCAAAGGGGACAGCGTACACAAGCGGGCACATCATCATTGGTTCATTTCCCCAGCAAGCTAAGATCATGTCTGAGAGCCTGTGAAACTCATATTTCCTCGGTTAATTATAGCACTGAAGGTGAGGGCAACGGCTCCCACTGACATTAGTCACGTTGGTTGAACTCTGCTGCTCTGTTTCAAGCAGGGAAGATTAGACTGGAATCAGAGAGCATCGCGCAGGCAACTCCAGGAAGGGTCTCTCTCTTGTATTCTTCTTCTCCTATTTGCTGGATATTCTTTTCTCACTCCCCGTTCTGTCATTCTTACTGTCTGTCTTCAGTAGTGTTGATTTTAGCCAGCTCAAGCGCTGGGTGATTAATTGCCAGCTTTGGAAGGCAGCTCGGCAATGCAGACCATTTAGTCAGTGACTTAGCAACTCTCCAGGAGGTGTTTAGTGGAAACACAGCCTGCCCGCCAAGGCCAAAACACAGTGCTGATGCCTTGTGCTGACAGCCATAGGGGAGGGAAAGAGGGCAGGATCAATTCCAGAAAGCAAGCAGCTACTGGGAGCTTCATGACCTGACCCACATTTCAGAGGGACATCAGCAGTTACTGGGCTCCCATTTCCACCTGGAAAATGAAGGCTATTTTCAGAAAGTCCAGTGCAGAATTAGAGATGAGTACTGCTGAGGGTTTCACACATCTTATCGTGCAGTGCTGTTAAGCTCTGTCCTAGGAAATGACCGCAAAGTCAGTAAAATGAGCCACTTTGATCAGGGCAGATCCTTTGTTCCCTGAGACTGGAAAAAGCAAGGGGCATGCGTGCAATGATATGGGCATAGTATGAGATGAAGCACACAACCACTGATCTTTGGAGCCAAATGCCTCTAAAGTTTCACGCAGGCCAATGCTTTTTTAACAGTCAAGGTCTTTGGTGAACATCACTGGTGCCCAAGGAGGTTGTGGATGCCCCATCCCTGCAGACATTCAAGGCTGGATGTGGCTGTGGGCAGCCTGGTCTGGTGGTTGGCGACCCTGCACATAGCAGGGGGGTTGAAACCGGATGATCGTTGAAGTCCTTTGCAACCCAGGCCGTTCTATGATTCACTCTATGATCCATTGGTTAAACACCAGTTTGTGCAGTGGACAGCAGCCCTAAACTGCAGATCCTCTGTGAGAAGTGTAGGGAATGGGTCTCGTCTCTGCCACTGAATTGAAATGCATTGGCTATTGCTTCCTCTCCTTTCCACATGAATGGGAAGTAATTAGGAGACAGGAAACATGGACTCTGATCTCCATGGGAAAGCAAGAAATACCACCCTATACCCAGGAGCAGCTGTTGCAGGGAGGCCTGGGCACACAAAGGCAGTAAGAGAAGAGGTACTCCATGCTACTATGCTCCTCGCCTGACATCACTGAGCTGCAGATACTCAATGTCTGGGGCTGTAAATCCTCTGCTTTTACTTGGCTCCGAATTTACGAGTTAAAAAAATTGCTGTCTTCAAGTTGTTGCAGAAGAAAGGTGAAACATAAAATGCCCTGCTCAAGGCTGTGATAGCAAAGACATAATTTGACAATATAAATGAGCTTTAGCTGAGTTACAGATTAAGGGAACATAACTGCAAATAACAGGTGCCACATTATAGGCTACATCTCTTCCACTACAAAGTCCAGGATCATTTTCTGACCCTCAAAGTGGCACACAGCCCCTGTGCTCATTTCCAAATGCTTTCTGCTCCCTCAGGCTGCCTGGTGGGAAGGGTCTATGACCACCAGAGGTGCCCTCCAGCTGTAACCACTCAGTGACTGTGATCTCCCAGAAACTGAGATAATGTCACTGGCCAAGGCCAAAACTATGCCAAGAAACATCCTGACAGTCTTGATTAAGAGGTTACTGCTCGAATTCCTGTCCCAGTTTAGTTCAGGAAAGACTATTCCACCACCAGATCTTACAGTCAGACCATGCAATTGCTGTCAGCGTAACTTTGAAAGAGACATTTTTAATGCAAATATTTTGGTGTTATTTGTCCATTGACTTTGTTTTCTCCCTTCCTGTAAGATCTTGTCAGTGGGCATGGTGGGGATGGGTTGGGGTTGGACTTGATGATCTTGAAGGCCTTTTTGGTTGCTGCTCAGTCACAAAAGAAGCACAAAGATATCACAGCTATTTCACAACTAGCTGACTAGTTATAGCACAACGGACTTAGTTACAGCACAAATTCTTTTCAGGTAATGATGTGAAGATCACCGGTCCATAGTAACTGAGTGACCTGGGTCTGTTCAGCCTGGGGAAAAGAAGACTGAAAGGAGATCTGATTCATGTTTATAAATATCTGAAGGGAGGTGGGAGGCAAATGGATGAGGCCAAGCTCTTCTTAGTGGTGTGTAGCAATAGGACAAAGAGCAAAGGCCTAAAAATTGAAGATAGGAACTTCAGTACTAACATGCAGAAGAACTTACAGTCAGGGTGATGGAGCACTGGAACAGGTTGCCCTGTGGTGGTGTCACCTACTGTGGAGATAGTCAAGACCCAGCTGGATGCCAACCCGTGTGACCTATTGTAGGGTACTGCTTTACAGGGGGTTGAACTCAATGATCTCCGGAGGTCTCTTCCAACCCCTGCAGTTCTGTGATTCTATGGCAGTCTGACCTCACCCAGATCCCTTTGATTTCATAGCAGCAATGAAATATCAGTTGTAAGGAGATCTGGAGACAATCTAGCCCAGACTCTGCTTGAATCAGGGCTTTTGCCAAAACTGCATCAGGTTCACTGCAACTCTCTGCTAGTTGCAGAATCCCCTAAGGATGGAGACGTCCCCACCTTTCTGGGTAACCCCCTCCCATGCTACTCAATCCTCTGAGTAAAAAAGATCATTTTTAATCTAGTCTGAGCAAAAAGTTGTGGCCCTTTTTCTTGGTTTCCATATGTCTGAGAAGCCTTCCTCTCCCAGATGCTGAAAATTTAACAAGTGCCAATGATACAGCCTGAAAGCTAGGGGAAAAAAAAATACAGAAGGGATTTGGCTCTGGTGCTGGCCTGAAGATGAGAGAAGGGTTAGGAGGAATGGCTTTGACACTGCAGACAAACAAATTGAGCAACACCTCTAACGTGACAGAAAAAAAACCACAAGGGGAGAGACACGAAGAGACAGGTGAGGGCAATGACCTTGTAGAAGCAGCAGAGGAATTTTGTAGTGGCCAAAGCCAGAGAGGAAGGTGCAGTAAGAATAGATGTCCAAGATGATGAGAGCTTTAGTAACCTTATATTAATTTCCAGACTAAATTTATTCCCAGCTTGTTTACTCTCATTTGTTCTTGTCCTAGCACTGTCCTTTAACACGAGTAACTTGTCACACTCTGCAATTTTTACCTCCCCAATGTATTAATAAAGACCAACACATCCTTGTTTTTGCTAGGCTAAATAAAACAAGCCCTCCTCTTTTCCTCCCATTGGATTGGCTTTCTGTCCACCTGATCACCAAAGAAGCCCTTTTCTTTATTTGTTCCAGTACAAATTCACCTTTTTTGGAGATTGAGCACCAGAACAGTCTCTGGTTTGCCAAGGGAAATCTTGTCCCATGCTATTAACACTTCACTGTCTTCACTATAAATAGCTTCTGTATCGTGCTCAGCTACTGCATTCTGCTTTTCCATGACTGCATCCCATCAACAGTGACTAATTGTGCTGTGATGAACACATGCATCCACATCCTTCCCCCGTAACTTTGTTGTTTCCAGTGGCTGAGCCCCCAGCTTACAGCAGCTATTCTTGTGATCAGTATCTAAGTGCTCGACTCTGTACTATTACATTTCATTCTATTTCTAATACTCCTGTGCTTAAGGTCATCCGATTTTTCTTGTGTATTTATACTGAGGGCCTTATAAATACACAGGTTGATAGACTGAATAACTTCTAACCATCATACCTCTGGATTATGGGATGGTCGTGTTGGATCTCAGACCCTCCATCTAGGGCAGAGTTTTAGCAGAGCAAAGATCAGATGTGCAGTGTGATTCCTCACCTTCTTTGGAAGTGTCTGGCATCAGCTGGCAGAGGATGAGAGACAACAGGTGAGAGGCCTTTGTGTTCCGAAGCAACAGTTCTCTAAGCGTGACCATAATCAGACAGAACAAAATCAGAAAACACCACAGGATAAAGGCAGAACTGTGACACAGTCTCAACGGAAAGTAGACGTTTCATATCCAGGATCCAAACACATCATACCTTTGGAAAATCATCAGATTTACATTGAGGCTTCCTGAGGCATGTGTCTTTCATGGAGCCAACATGGAGCCAAGCAAACTAGCAGTCTTTGTTCTTTTAAATCTAGTTCTTCTTTTATTCTAGTGAACTTTTGTTTATCCACACAGTGTCATCTCTTTTGTCAGGCTCCCCAGTGCTTCACTGTTTCTCTGTTCCTTCTGCTGCCAGACATCAGGCAGTGCTCAGAGGAGCTCAGGTCAGGATTTTACTCAAAGACTCCTGCTACATAGAAAATGGAACAGCTGGAGATACAGGTACCTCTGAGACGATGGAAAATGTGTCCCAAAGATGCTTAAAACATGGAGCACACACAATCTTCCCACCACAGATTGATGCAGCGGTGCTGAAGCCACGTCCAGTAAATGGACAAGTTGTTCTCCTTGGGATGCCATGAGAGGGAGCTTCAATGGGCAGCAGACTCAAGGAAAGCTCTGCAGAGGAAGACAAAGCACCTCATACACAGCTGGTGTGAAGAAGCCTATCTTAATATCCAAATTCCACCTTTAAACTCTCTTGTGCATCAGCTGGAGCACTTACTCCACCTTACTTCCCTAGACTGATGATGCACCTGCACCTGATGGGAAATGGCTACCATGTGCCTCTCCAGAGGTAGCTGCGTTTCAGCTGAGGCAAATGATTGCTCCCTACAATTTTTCAGAATAGGAAAAAGGAAAAAAAAAAAAATCACAACAAAACCCTCCTTCCAGCCACTTCACTGACAAACTGTGTGAGTAACAAGTTAATGGGGCTGGGAGAAGCTGCTGGCAATTCTCAGCTCTGCAGCTTTCCACTTGAACGCTCTGCAGCTGAGCTAATAGTCAGCAAAGCCCTTGGATGGATACAGAAACCATTTGCGTTATTGACAGGAAGAGGGGATGGAAAAGGGAATACCACTGCTTTTTCTCTCCCTTTATTTTTTCTTTCCTTCCTGCTGCTTCTTTTCTGTGCTTTAAAATGGGAGCTGGAATCTGGTGGCTGCTGCCCTGAGCATGCCTCAGTCCTGTGAAAATTATTGTTCTTCTCTCCCTGCTTATACTTCTCTCAAGAATGTAT
>PPHD01014736.1:0-10085 GCA_002909625.1 Bambusicola thoracicus | reverse complement strand
AAAAAAAAAAAAAAAGTATTTCAGAAGAATTACATGGCTGAGATACCTGAGCTGAAAGTGGAGTTAAAGAAACCCCAGCGCTCGACAGCACTGTGACTGGGAAGGGCTGTATATTCTCTGGTGATGGCAGAGAATGTCTTGCCCAGCCTATAGTGGCATCTTCTTTCTGAACTGATTCTTCATCCTTGCCTGGATTTGGTTTGAACCACTGCTGCAGGCATTTTGGTGTGTTGGTAGCTGAATCGCTTGGAAACTGCGATTGCATTTGTTAATGGTAGACCACAGCTATTTCTTTGACTCTAACTCTACTTGCATAAATGCATGAATAACAGTACCTGTATAAAATATAAGGGTGACTCTGAGACTAAACTTACTTAAAACTGAGAGTGATGCCAGGAAGTAGACTCATGTCAGATTCCTCTAGGTTTGAATTTGCTTAGAACTTCAGAGCATGTATCTTGAGATACTAATCTTGTTCTTTTTTCCATAGCTGAAGCTAACAGGAAATTGTTCTAACTTTACTTTTAGAGCTTATTTGTGTTTACTTCTCCCTTCTTCCTCTGCTCCAGGGCTCCTTGGAAATAACACAGAGTTTAGAAGATGAAGCTCTGTTGGATGCACCACTTACTTCGTCTCATACGCTGTATTCTCAACTAAGGCCAAGATTTCGTGCTATCCCAGTAGTTCTTCTTGCCAATTTTCTGTTGCTACTGCATGTAAGTTTCAGAAGCATAACTTCCTTATGAAAATGTACTATCTTTATTCTGAAACATTACCCTTTGTGTAAACAGAAATTTCACAATAATGCTATGGTACATCTCTTTAGGGAGTGGAATAGCCATTTTAAATAATAGCTGTTCTGGGCTGTTGGAAGTATATTTTAAAGTAATGCTACTGCTGCAGAGGTGCTCAGAGGAGTTGTAGAGTGCTAAGATAGGAACTTAATGTCACAGGGGAGACTTAAGGTATTTCTTATCATAATTACTAAGCATGTCAAGTTGGACTAATTCCTGAGGTTTTTGCATGGTAGTGAATGGAGGGGTAAAGGAATCCAGATGTTATTTATTGCCACAACTTCCATCTGGGGTTGAGGTGGAAAAGCACAGACAAACAAGATCTTACACCTAACAGTGAGAAGGTCCTGCTGGGACTGGTAGACAGAAGCTGAGACAGTCCTGTCCTGAGAGTTTATCCTTTAAAAGCTGGAAAGCTGAAGACATGTATTTCTTATGGTTGTGCAGAAACTTCACAGGAAGAACAGATGAAGAGTTTTGATCCTAAGAGGAAATTCAAATGATGCTTTCATGGCATAATGCCATTAATACAGACCTGGAGATGGTGTGCTTTTAAAGCCAGAGAATACTCAAGACCAACAAATGCAGAAATTCTTTAATCATAAACGACAAATTCTATCATCAGTCCTATGCAAAGTATTCTCTACTAGAACTTCAAAAAATTGCTTCAGCCTCGGAGCTGTTTGAACAATATGCCCTGGCCACGTTTTTTTTCCACAAGTAGATGTTTTGTGTGCTTCCTAGTAATATCAACAAATCTCCCTCTGTCAAGGAAACTTAAGAAAGTCTGTCCCTGCTGTTCTGCTGAATAGACAGCTAAAATTTCCCATAGAGACTGAATATATCTAACCATATGTGTTTCACCTACCAGAACATCACTGGTACTATGAGATGGCACTTCGAGTCTGCATTATGAAGGTAGACACTGCTGTTGGTTGTAAAGAGCTACATTTTCCAATAAGCATTGGGACTGTTTCTGTCTACTGCCATAAACAGTTGTAGTGAAATGTCAGTCACCCTGATGCTGGAGAACTGCTAGAAACCTTCCAGTTCCTACTGTTTTCCTCTCTCCTGCAAGTGGAGAGAAATAAAGGATAAAGAAAGAACTGCTCAGGCTTCTGTAAACATGCAGTTTTACAGGTTAAGTCTTGCTGCTATCCCTTAATCTGTTCCAGGGCAAGTCAGTAACCGGAACAAAATTGAGAGGTACCATTTTCTGCTGGTGGAGTACAGCAATATAATTGCCCATGGAATGGTGCTATCTCTGGCTGAAAAGAAGCATGCTGATAGATGGGGAAAGCTAGCTTATGTGATTTTTTTTTTTTTTTTTTCCCCTTCCCTCTCAATTATACAAATGTGTAATGAACTCTGTGGAATGTGGAGACGTCAGGTTAGCTTATGATGGATAGCCAACAAATGCAGCAAGTATCCTGGAGAACATAGTATTGTGAGGTAAAGCCATAATGCATCTCTAAAATTACTTGTTTGGCATTTGATGATTTTTTTTTCTCCCTCCCTCCTATATCCAGAAGTGGAGCTAGGCAGCAAATAGCTCCTTCATTGTGGTTGCCTAGTCATATTAAATTCCAGAGTGTCCTTATGCTGGTGTGTGTGGGGGCTGGGGTTCTGAGTGGCTTTCCATTTCCCAAGTCTTGCTTTTCTCAAGGCTTCTTGGAGACTCCGGAGCAGTATAAGATGTACAGACTAGAAATAATACCTTTATGTTAACCCTATCTTTTCTCTGCACGTGTACGTAAAGAAAACAAAGCTTCTTGAATTCTACTCTTCATAAGAGTAAATTTTTTATTACAAATACCTTGACCTGGGGTGGAGAACTTGGTGTTGGACTTCCTCAGAATTTAAGCTAAACATCCTTATTAAATGGCACTCAATGCAAACTGTCTCCTCATTGTATGTGTTGACGCAGATCAATAGAGCTGCAATGCTGGAACATGATAGCTGGCATCACACAACTTAATGTAACCATTTTCTGTACTGGAATACATTTCTTTTACTTGGAGTGAGTGGAGCTAGTTGTGTTGTTGTTTTTAAAGGCAAACCTAACAGTAAATGGACTAAATAAAATAGAGGTTAGCTGGATTATTCTTAGCTCTCTAAGAAAAGGGGATGGTTACATTATAGCTTAAACGTTCTGTTGATAACTGCCTTCTTAACTTACTTCCCCTTGAAGATACTTATCACGTCCCTAAGATAACGTTGAATTTTAATTGCATTTGAATAATGTTCTTAAGACTAATATAGATGCTTTCCCCCAGTGCCTTCTGCCTTGGCTTTCCTCTGTTGCTTTCTGATGATTGCATACAAGTTGTTCTCTTCCCACTTATTCCTACCCTGGCCCCTCAATCATGAACTTCATTCACAACTCAAGTGAGCTGTGAGAGTGGTTCGCATCAGTAGTTAATTAGCGGCTCTAAAAGGCTGACTTCTGTGAACAAAGTTGCCTGAGAAATAACAAAAATAGGAAAAGTTGAAGGGTGTGAAAGGGCTGGATGTACGTGCAGTGGAATAGGAGTAAACTATTGAAGCGAAATGGCTTTGAAAATCAGATATTCTTTCATATCTCATATAGATGTTGTTTCTCAGTTTTGAGATATGGAATATAGGTAACTTATAAAATCCAAGTGTATTAGTGGTATGAAAGCTTTTTAGAGTTGAAGCAAAATGATCTTTTGCTGTATATAGAAGCTTCCAGCTGACTTTGTGTTGTTGGGGTTTGTCTTATTTCAGTTCAGTTTTATTATATTCCTTCCTCAGAACGAACAAGAATGCGAGAGTACCAGGTTTTCTTATTCACTGAATGAAAATGTAGACAGCATTTCCTGTTTAAAAAAGCAACACAACATTTTGTAGGGATTGAACACACGCATGCACCTCATAATCTGCACCAAAGACTCCACCTTCTAGTTGGCCAGAAGATTGCACATGCTGTGGTGTTGATGCTGGAAGCTTGGAGAGAAGCATAGAAGACATGAAAACTTTTGATGTAACTTCACTAGGCTGGTCATTCTGATAAATTTTGAACTAAATGAAGACTGATAAAAATGACTCTGGGGTTTTTATCCAATGTTAGTAATTCACTGTGTAAGGTAGTAAGTTGATGTTTTGCTTTCTTTAATGTCAAGCTGGAGATTGGATTTAAGAGGATTAATTATCACTAATGAAAAGTCAAATTCTTATTTATGGAAAGAAATGTAGACTGTAGAGAGCAATAACAAGTTTAATTGAATGGGTTTTAATAAAAACTTCTTTGTTTGAATGATTTTTCCCTCAAAGTAAAATAGAGGAGGGGAAAAAAGTGCCCGGAAATCAGTTTCTTTCTCTTAGAAAGAGAGACTCAGGTGACAGTGAGATTGAGCTGAAAACATTGGCAATTCTCAACTCTGTTCAGCTCTATGCAACGAGGAGCATGTTACTCAAATTACATGCAATTGTGGTAAGATTATCTAATGTTTATAGCTTATCTCAACTTTAGTGAAATCTATTCAGAAAGTAATGCATAACAAATCACAGAAGTCTGTTGGTTTTTTTTATAGTTGACTGCTGACTTTTGGTTTTGTCCTTTTTGTTTCTCTTCCAGGTTGCTTTTGTTGTTCTAGCATTTTTAGCAGCCATGTTTTGTTCTTACCCCAATCCAAATCAGGATAAATGCCCTGGAAACTATACTCACCCATTTAAAGTACAGACTGTCATAATAATTGCAAAAGTAATTCTGTGGATTCTGCATGTGTTTTTTGAACGCTATGTCCACCACCACCACAGCAGAATCAGAAGCAGAGGCTACTTCTTAATATATCGATCAACAAGGCATCTCAAGAGGCTTCCGTTGGTGATACATTCTACAGGTGAAGTGAACTTGTTTTCTTGTTCGTCCCGTAAAGCTTTACATTCTGATGTGATGGGAGACTGAATAATTATGTATATCATATTGGGAACTTTACAAATGCTCATGCGAAAATGTTTTTTTTTAAAGGCTATTTTATTCAGATGGGCTGTTCTGACTTGCCAGATGCATGTTGTAAAGAACTTTTATAGTACAAAAGTGCCCAGAAGTTGAAGTAACAGATCCAGTGATTTGTTTAGCTGTTAGTGATGTTCATTTGCATACTGATTAATCTAGTTAGGTGAGTGACAAGACTGCAAATCCATCCAGGAAGTGTACTCCTGTGTTTTTCAAGCTTTATATTTTAGTAAATGTTAAAGTAAAAACAGATGCATCAACTACTGTTCAATAAATGTCTGAAATGAGTTAAACAAGTGAATTAACAGTGTTCAGTAGGGCTCCATGTAACACTTGGCTCTACTTGCAGCTGCATTTTTTTCTTTCAGTGGACAGTCTGTGATGTGTGACAGTGAGGTTTTTCCTTCATATGTTCTGTGCTACACCACTGGCCAGTGAAGCTGTGAAAAATGTTTCAATAGTCAACTGCTTTTCATTTTTATTTTTTACTAAAAGCAAAGAAGCCCTCCTTCATTAAATCTAAAGATCCATGTAATTTGAGGGGCTTCTCCATGTGTAAATGACAGAGTAGCAGGGAAGAGAGCCTTCAGTGTTTTTCTTAGCGGTAAATCTCCAAAGAACTGGAATAGAAACTTTTCCCCAGCCTTGTAAGTTGTGGCCCTACTGTATATAAAACCCTAGCTTTCATTCCACCTAGTCATTAAAAGATATATGAGAAAACCTTGTTTGAATGTGCAAAACTTCAGGCTACGGCCACTAGATAGAGCTCTGAAGATGCTTTTGGCATGCAGTGACGAGATTAGACTGCAGCAGGCTTGAGAATGTTTTTTAATAAAGGACTCTCTGCCTACTGAACTGAGACTGAGATGATTAAACTTGACTCTTGTCTTAGATGGAGTCAGTTTCTTCCCTGCTTTACCAACTGTGGGTAAGTGTAAATACTCAGGTGCAATCAGTTCTGTGCTGTGAACTTCTGATGTAAATCATCTGTAGCTAAGAAGGTGATTAGTCCCAGTACTCTGAACACCCAGTTATGCTAATTGCTGTTGATACACTGACAGTTCAGTTGCCTCACACAGGAGAACTCTACAGTCCTCTAGTTGTTTTAATGACCTTAATATGTTTAGTGCTTTATCTGGACTGGCTATAGCATTTGTGCAGGAAATAAGAATGTTTTGCATTCTGCATCAGACATATGCAGCAGTGTATGAGAAGAGGGGCTTTAAAGAATTCAAAATCAATTCTTAGGTCTGTAACTCAATGCTTATTCTCCTTAGCTATTTGTGCTCATCTCAGTTTGAACTTCAGTAACCTGCAAGTATTAAAGTAATAGCTAGGCAACTGGAAACCTGTGCAAGTATCTCCTTTTGAAAGAGTTAGCAGTCTTACTTATTTTTATTTTTATTAGGATATACTTCTAAATACACCAGAGTCTCTTGCTTGAAGGAAAATACCCTTTCATTTCAAACTGAGTGGTATGACCTCTTAGGTATTGAAAGAAAAAAATCAAAGCAGTTCTTAAGATGGATTGTAGCAGCAAGGCTAGGAACTGCTTAAGTCAATACATGCTGTATGTTAGGTTTTTCTAATCCAGTTCTTCACCCTCTCTTTAAGTCAGAAAAAATCATTTAAAAACAAAAACCTATCATTACAGTCAAATGCTGAAATGAAATGTAATTTTGCTGTCAGGAGCTGTGAGCTTGCACCACCTGTGTTAGCTAACTTAACCAAACAGGCAAGTACTTTTTGAATTATTGCAGCCTAATGTGGATCTCCAGGATGAGAGACTAATAAGTTACCTTTACCATCTAGTGAAATTCTTAACCCTGAAAAATAATGCTTGTTTTCTAGGTAATGCAGCCCTGCTTTTGATTTTGTCAACCCAGCATTCCTTTCCTGATCACAGTAAAGTGTACCTGTATCTTATCTTGGGAGTCCTGGGCCTGGAGCTGATCAGTTCACTGACATGTTTAGTGATTTACACAGGTGAGAGACGAATTTTGTCTTATGGAGTGAGGATTGCTTAACTGTTCCTGAACAGTTTTGTTTGCCTTCAGAGTGGTACACTTTGGGTATCCCAAGATTGATTAACTGCAACTATAAATAGCAGATGAATCTGTACGTGTGGAAAAGCTGAGGCAAATCTGGTACAAATGGGAAGGCTGTTAGACTTCATCTGGTTTCGAAGTTTTTGGTAAATGAAAGTGCTTTGCTTAATGCTGTAGATCCATTGAAGTGGCAGTAAAAAAAAATTGTTGCAGAAGTGTCCTGTGAACAGATTTGTCTGGTAGTGCATTTTCAATTGCACATATTGTGAGTTGCAAAGCAGTGAAAGCTTGTTTTATCAGCTCCTGTGGGACTTGCATAGTTGATAGTGTGATGTGCCCTGATCTCCAGACTTCTAAATCTCTATTCCCTTCCCTTCTTTACCTGATCCTATCTCAAAAAGCTTCAGTTCCTCTGTCACTAAAATGTAAGAATTACCCCTAATGAATGGTTTTTAGGTTGCTTGTATTCCATCTTAACAGTAGCAATGTTTTCTCTGGTGGGGAGATGAAACCAGACAGGCAGAATCTTAAGTTTGCTCCAAACTTCAAACCAAACAGTAGGAATTTGAAGCATGCCCTTCAGGACTATGTGTGGTTAAACATGAAGGGAAAGCCATTTTCATGGCAGTCAGTGTTTGTCTTAATTTGTGACTTTTCTGTGGTTTTTATTACTAATTATAGAAAAAGCTTTGGTGTAATGACACACTAAGAAGTGCTGCTGAACATCTTAGTCATCTAGAAAATAAAACTTAGTTTTGATTCTTTTTGCAACATTACTGAAATCAAAATACAGCAGGTCCCAGCACTGAACTACATCTCAGTTCTGTATGGCATGTGAGATGCCTCCATGCATGTACTTTTGTCAGGCTTTCCCTTGAATTAACCAGCTTTGCTTGTGTAGTGGCCCTGCCCGGCAGAGAGGTTGGAGATTCATGATCCTTGAGGTCCCTTCCAACCCAGGCCATTCTGTGATTCTGTGACTTCCTGTCCTGGAAAGAAACATGAGCATGGTAGTTCAGAGAGCTATTCCAAGAATGCTGGAAGACATCCCTTCTTAACATAAGTATACTTGCTTTCCTGGGAAACTCAAGAGTAGAGATAAGCTACTAAACATCATTAGAACTTGAGGAGTTCCAGTGAAACAGTATTTATTACCCTGAGACCTCTTGTAGCTCAGTGAGCTTCATTATGTGTCTCTTACCTTAGTAAAACAGAGTAAGTCGCTATCAGGGTCGATTTCCTTCTAGTTAGGTCTGAGACTGGAGTTCTGTAAGAGCTCTTAAATGACCTGACATTCTATCAACAAGAAGGTTGTCTTCCTTGGATTGTACTGCCAGTACTCATGAAATCATTAACCAGTTTATACTAGGGTGGTGTGGAGTGCGATGTTGTTTTTTGAGATTGAGCTGTGGGAGGCTGGAGGAGGGAGTTCCCTGAGTGCTGGAATCAAGGCAAAGGAGGGACATTGCAGTGCAAGTAGGAAATGAAGGCTGTCCCTTTTAGCAGTAGTTACCTTGCTTCCACAGCAGTCTAAACTTCATTCTGTAAAACTTGATTGATGTACAAAGCAAGTGTTAATTATTACATTACATTTGACTGAAGGTGGGGAAGACCTTTCTAATTACCTTAGATTGCCTTTTCCAGGGGGTAGGTAGTTCAGTGTGTTTTCCATCCTCAAAACATTTTGAGGTAAGCAACAGACCACACATGTCTCTGTGTGTGTAATGATTGGTTTTAAGATAGTTTGACTCTTCAAAAGGTTAAAGACAAACTGTGTATTTCCTGAAGGGAATAGGGAAGTACTTGGTTAGATTTGACTCTGTTGTAATAGTGACTTCAGATATTTTTTTTTCCCTTCTCAAAACAGAGCAGGCTATATGACAAAAAAAAAAAAATGAAGCCTCCTTTGTAGGATATTTTAAAGACGGTCCTCTAGTCTGCTGGAGTGCCCCTTTATAGGGCAAACACTTAGCAGATACCATGTTCTGTTCTATGACTGTATCACTAATGCAGCTCTGCAACTGTACCAGCAATCCTGTGGAGCCTACACTACAAATTCACAAATAACAACCCCTTGCTTGTGTTGGTAGGTGGCCCCTAAACTTAGTGGGAAGGTAGTACCAGTGTAGAGTTAAGTTGCTTCTCTCCTGTGGATTTTTTTGTGTCTCTGCTAGAGTTGCATGCATCTTTAGAATTCATATAGTTCTTTTTATGTAAATATTACCGAGTTTAATGCCTCACAAATGAAAGAGTCATGAAATGCCCAATTGAGACTTCATAATTCATTAAATAGCCAGAAGTAGTTTACAGAATTATGTCCCACGAAGTACAGCTGCCCTGAATAAAAACTTTCAGTCAGCTATGTGTGTATATATAGCTGTGAGCTCTAGAGGTGAGGGATCACATCTACATGGAATTGCAGGGATTACTCTATAACAGACTAAATTTTTTGTAAATCTTTCAAGTGAAGTAGGTGTGCCAAAAAAAAAAAAAAAAAAAGGATGATGCAGAGAGCTCTAAATGTAACTTTAATTAATCTTAAGTTCATTATTGATAGGGCAGGGGGTCAAACGTTGTCTTACTAAATTTATGTACTTACTGACTTTCCTACGTCTATCTAATAGTGCATAAATAAGACTACCATTCTCATAAAGCATGTTGGAAATTCCTGGTCTATTTCTTTGTGGCTTTATTTGTAGAGGAATACCATCATGGAAATAACTAACCTTTGAGCCTAACTTGTAGCTAATCTCTGGAGGGCCTTAGTATTGTTTTAGCAGGGTGCCCTGTAGTAAACCTTATTATATTATTAACTTCTAAGAGCAGTCTTTCTCTGCTGCTTTAGTGGAGATTTCTCATGTGGGCCAAACTGAAATGGCTTTTCTGGTATTAAATGTATTGCTTCACAATCAGCTGAACTACATAATTGGAAATGTATAATCTGGGTCTCTGCAGTACATTCCCTTTCTTAATCAGGGGCTGATATTTGAATAGTTTCAAGTATTTTCAGCCTCCTTCCAGAAACAACATAGTGTCTGCAGTTTCTCCCACCCCCACCTGTCTCCATTCCACATCTGTTATATTTCTCTTAAACTTAATTCACAGATGCCCAGGAGTGACTTGTTTGTTTGTTTTTTTTTAACCAACATTGTGAAGCTTACAGTACAGAATCACCAAGGTTGGAAAAGCCCTTCACGATCATCCAATCCAATTGTCCACCTACCACAAGGATTTTCCCAGCAAACCTTGACCCTTAGTACGACA
>PPHD01014735.1:0-16516 GCA_002909625.1 Bambusicola thoracicus | reverse complement strand
TTGGTGAAAAACAGTGAGATACTGAATGTTAAAACTCATCAAACTGCACCTGTATGACAAAGGTCTTATATTTTCCTGAGATTCAGTTGCAACTTGGATGTATTTTCCCTTTTTTTTTCCCCTGCCCAAAACATTAGAGGAAGCAACTTTTTCCCGGCATACCAATAGCACATAGGCTTTCTAGCAAAGCAGAAGATGCTATGTTGTTTTGACTCATGCTTTTTATGTGATGACTTTTTATTCTTTGTTATTTCCTTTCGCAAGCTTCAAATCAAACTTCACTCTAGTGCTCTGTGAAATCTCTTCCTGAGCTCAGGAGTTTTGACCCCCCTACTTCACCTTTCTCACGAGGCTGTACAGTGCAGTAGCTTGATGGTTCATGCCAATCACAAAGTAGGCCTCAGCCTGGTATCCATTTTCTGGTGTTTTTTGTTGTTGTTGTTGGTGGTGTGTTTGTTTGTTTGTTTATTTATTTATTGCAGCTACACATATGCAGTAGGCCTCACTTACACAAGAGGCATTGAGCTGTGGAAATGGATTTAAGCAAGTTGTTCAGTTATAGGGGTGCCCTTCTTGGGAACAGCCCACTGAAAATAGTCTTGTGGTGGGGTGGGTTTTGTGCTAGAACAGCCCTGAGTTTTTTCTTGAGTTCCTGACTGAACCACAGGATGTGCAGCCTCCAGGTAGAAGTGGAGATTTTCCTACACAGGTCTAGATTTTGTATGGAGGAGGGTAGAGTGAGCCAGCCTCTGCCATCCTCACTCCTTTGAGCTTTCGAGCTGTGTGGCAGCCCAGCTGGGGCCAGAAATCCATTCACCACCCATCAGGGGGCTTGGCTGCCCAATAGCAGAGGCAGCAAGGTTCCCGTAGACCCTGTGGGCTGCATAGGGCCAGTAGGCCAGGCAGACAACTCAACTAGTAGTGTGTGTTAGTGCAGCTCCAGTTGTCAGGCCTGTAATTGCAGGGCAGGGCTTTCTCAGGTGCGAGGCTGTTTACAACAGCATGAGCGTATACACCTTGTGGTCCCACCTCTCTGCCCTGGCACAGGCTGGGGAGCTGGCTGTAAGCACCTCCAGCAACTCTGCAGAGGGTAGGCAAGGCAAGGGCACAGGAGGCAGGGTCCATCACCAGGTTGGCAGGAGGAAAATCTCTGCACTCATCTAACTCTTGGTTTTCTTAGGATTAGTGCTCTATTTAATTCCATGGAGTTGCACCTTGTTTCCTGGCTAACTGTAGAGCTTGTCTGTGCTTGACAGCGCTTGTTATTTCTTCTTTTTTAGCTTGGGGAGGAGGTGGGGAGGGAGGGTAAGTACTTTCTGTTTGAAAACCGAAAGGTTTGTCATCTCCATCCAGGTAATTGATACACGCTGGAAGCAAGACTGATACATTGTTTTTTGTAATCTAGGGAAACTGTGTATAAACATGTATTATCGCAGGAATTGCCTTGTCTGCTAGTGCTTTCACTGCTATCTAGTTTTGAGTAGCTGGCCACCTTGCTCACTCTTCCACTCTCAAATTTAGTGTCCTGTTACAGTAAAACCAATTACAACCCCTTTTTTTCCATGCTGCTGTGCAGCTCACTTCACCCTCTCATTTCCAGCTAGCAGCTGATTTGCACCTAGCATCAGTTAGCATCACTGTGCACTGCTGTGTGCATACAAGCTCTGAAGTCCTAGATTTTTAGGTCCTCTTGGCAAAAGAAGTGTGGCTAGCTTTATCTATACAGGGGCCATCAGACTTAAGTTCTTTCAGAATGTACAAGGGAGAGATGACACACTGAACATCTGACCCAAAAGGATGTGAAAAGGCAAGCAGTCCCAACAGCGGTAAAGTTGAGGTTTCTGGGAGAGTTTGCATAGCTTGCAAAAAGATGGCATTTGTCAGAGAGGCTTCTGTGTGCTTGTCTGTCATGTTATCGACCCCCTACTGCAGGTACTAATTGAAAATATATTTAGGCTAGCCCAACTCCTGTGAGTTTCCGTGACTATTTTCTGGAGGAGAACCAGGCTGTAGTCAGAGCATAAGGATGCAGTGCTACGTAGAGGTTCTCTAAAATAACTGCAGGTATGTAGATTCTTTATGTGTTCCCTACAGATGTAGTAGGGGTTATTTTCTCCCCATCTCAGTGAAGTCCTTATTGCAAATACATGTCTTTTACAACACTGCACCAGCCTTCAAGTCTGAGCTTACCTGTTTCCCTCAACAGATACTTAGGGTTGCCACTACTGTGTATCCAGAAAGTTTGCCCATCCTTTCTCCTGCATCATACTTCTCTCAATTTCTCTCTTCTCCCTGAGGTGCAGAACACCTGGCAGTAATTTGGTGGGACAGATCTTTCTTGGCAGCTTCCAGTGTTGATATGCTATACAGCTAACTGTACCCTGCTGTCTCCAAATATCATTGTGGAACTGTACCAGGCACAACTTCAAACTTGTCCTTTCACCCATCCAAATCCCTTGCCAACAGAACCAGGAAAGTGGAAGCTGAGTCTTTGAGCTTAATGCAAGAAGTTCACTGTTTACAACTGTAACAGCTCAGTGGGTGACAGTTGTTCTTTTTCTCAAAGTGAATTGGCTTGAGTTTGAGGATCTTGCTACTCAGACCTTTCTAGACCATCCCATCTTTAGCAGTTGTAAACATTCATTCCTTAGATACCAGTCTGTGTCTACGTCCACCTGTCTCCTTGAATCCTTCTGCTCCTGGGGAGCCCATCCTGTGGTAATCAGTGTTCTTCTAGTCACATAGCAGGGATGCTAAAGCTATATAGGAAGAGCTAAAAACAACATAGCATGACTAATGTGGCATGATCATGGAGCGTTTGCTACAGGAGGGCAAATATCCCTCAGGGATGATTTAGTTATAAGTTGATCCTGCCTTGGACAAAATGGCCTCATACAAGTTGCTGCTTTCTGTGCTCTGCCAAGTTTCTGTGCTGGAGTATCTTCCTGATGCTTGTGGAAAGGTAAAAGATTATTTATGCGCACTGGCAGCAGTAGGATACAACAGAAGCGCTCTGGGAAGGTTTTGAATGGACCTATCAGTTTATAATTTCAACAAACAGTATGTTTTTAAATATTTACAACTATTCTCAACAATTTCAAAAATCCACATGCTGAATAATCTATTTTTACCTGGTTTCGGAAAAAGTAAATTTTCAAAAAAGAAAACCCACAAAAACAAACATGGGGAAAAAGGAAGAAAGTTAACTGATTACCTCTTTTTTTTTTTTTTTTTTTTTTTTTTTGGTCCATTTTTCTAAGCCTTAAAATGATGAAAATCTCCATGAAGCTGTATCAGGGAGAGTCAGATTGGATATTAGGAAAAGGTTCTCAACTGGGAGAGTGGTTGGTCACTGGAACAGGCTCCACAAGACAGTGGTGATGACACTAAGCTGATGGAGTTCAAGAAGCATTTGTACAGTGCTCTCAGAAGTATGGTCTAATTTCAGAGTTGTTTTGTGTAGAGCCAGTAATTGGACTTAGTGATCCTTGTGGGGCCCTTCCGCTTCAGAATACTCTATAACTGTATGATTGAGATATATGCATACATATATATGTGCATATATATAATGCTTTAGTTCTGGACTCATTTATTTCAGAGAGGTATTCTGTTTCACTTGACATGAGGGAAAGTATTAGCGAAACCAACTTAAAGATCACGTCTATCCTGGCCATGGAGCTGGATGGGGCAATTAGTCCAGATATAATCATGCCCATAATGCTTTTACCTTCTGTGTGGAATAAACACAATTAAACTGTCTTTGATCTCAAAGACTGCTCTTTCCATGCAGAGACTTTTCTTTCTCTGTGAGTCTCCCTGGTTGAAATTGTTGTCCCCTCCATTGCACAACAGCAGTTGAAATTCTGGAAAACAAACAAACAAACAGAAGAGTCATCTTAAAATTGTAGGGAAGGTAGAGATCCAGAAAGACAAAAAGTATATTTAATGAACTCTGCAAACTCTCCAAATTCAGGTCTTAGAGCAATTCAGCTGCTAAACAGTTAGTTGGTTTTTATGTGAAGAAGTGTGGAATGGCTTGTTTGATCCAAAGATGCAGGACTGTGCATCTAGGAAACTTGACAGGATGAAGGAGGAGAACACTGAAGCTTTGTTCAGGGAAAAATCTTCACTGCGGTTACATGTTGCAACAGGTCCTTGAAAGCTAATTCACAAACTCTAGCGTGATTATAGGTGTACCTAGTACATGTGAAGCAGTGTCAACAGTTTATGGAATGGTTTGGCCTGGCTCTGTGACTATCCATTTCTGATAAGCAGGGCATTGAAAATAGGGAAGAAAGCATGGGACATGAGGGAGCGCATCCCTGAAGCCAAAGAAAGGAGGGGAGTCACTCAGGTTTGTCTATTTCTTACATCTTTTGAATTTGAGATTGTGGATCATGGGATAGGCAGAATCCAGAAAAAGTAAAGCAATGAATCAGATTCTACCATCCTTTTCATAGATGTTTCTCAAATGTCATGTCTGAACTTCAAATGCAGTAATGGATAGGAAATTCCACTATGTCCCCAGAGAAACTGTTCAACAATCCTGTGATTTTTACTAAAACTGATAATCTGAATGTTCATTTTGTTTCTCTTTGTAATCTGTAGTTATGTCTATGTGAATTAGGAGTACTCCTTTCCACTGATGTAATTTATACAGCCTTCAACTATCTTGCATCTTATGTCATGTGCTTGTTATGTATTAATCACATTCTTATATTCCTACTTCTTAATCAATTCCTGTGATAAATTGCAGTAAGTTCTTCTATTGCACTCTACATACAAATAGATCTGTGAAGAGATCCATCAGCTCCACTGTACGGGTGCTTCACTGTTGAAATCAGAGATTTTAAGTCTCAACTAGCCACTGCAAGAGATAGTGAGTATTAATCCACTGTGCCACAAAAATGAATGGAGATTTTTATTATAGTCTTGTCTTGCTTTCTGGGTTTCCCTTTTGGGTTTGAGAGGAGTCACGATAGCCAATACTTTTCATAAGTTGTACCTTGCCCATGAGTGATTAACATCTCTACCCTTGACCAAAGTCACTTTCTGGATTTGCATGTAAAACTTAGGCACTAGTAGTTTTATTTTGGAGTTATAATCCCATACTGCAAGCTTACCTCAGGTGTTTGCCTACCCTTAGTCATGGTGTTTTTCTCAACACTTATCAATTCACTAAACTATGTCTTTTGTTTTGTTTCCCCTCAGCAGCACTGATATCTGTTTTTTAAGTCTCTTAAGCCAATTAGTTCTACTAAATCGTTCTGCAGTACTAATGGAAACTTTTTTTTTTTTTTTTTTTTAACTGAATGCATCATGAATGGTCTCTGAAGAAATCAGCAAGGGAAGTACCACTCTCTTGGAAGCTTGCAGCACTGCTGGGGAAGCCTGGAATTCTGCAGTAGCTGAAAGAGAGCATCATGCCCCTCACATATCAGTCAAAATGAGCATCAGCCCACTGGATTCTGCAGAGGGAGCAGAGCTCAGCACACCTGAGGACTTTCTTTCTGCTCCAGGGGAAGCAGCAGAAATGCTAGGCAGACCCTCTAACCCTGTACAAAAAGTGCCAGCGGGCCTGGAACAAGAGCATGGTGATGCAGATCCTCAGAAGAGACTCTCAGAATGGGAGGAAGAAATAATTTTAGAGAGTGGACTGGATTGTTCACTGAAACATAAGCAAGGGGAGCTGGCTGACCTGGAAAGCAACCAGGGCTTTTCCTATCTCAGCCCAATCCAGGATGGAGCAGCTACTGGCAATACCATCCCACAGTTTGTGGACCTCAGCACTGAATATTCTCAGTCTCAGACAGAATTGGCTTTTCATGTCTCAGACCCTCAGGCCCAGTATCAAAACTCTCCTTTGACTGATGACATTTCCTCTCAGAGAGAGGCACCTAAGTGCTTCTTGGTTTGTAAAACAATTTCCGAGAGGTACTATAAGGCTGAGCCATCTCAGGGTAAGGTAGGGTCTTTGCAGGAGATTGATGCTAGTGCAGAGGAGAAGCAAAGCAGCAGAAATGTGCCACTGGCAACTGATGAGCGTCCTACCTCAGAGATAACAGCAGAGGACATGGCTAAACTTTACACTTCTGAAGATGGTAAGGAAAGCAGAAGAGCGCTCCAGAGTTGGGAAGAAAATACAGAGTCTTCCTATCAATTGACTTCCACCTTAACAGATAACAGCCAAATAAGCTCACTACAAACAGGAGGAAATATCTCAGCGTGTGAAATAAGGAGTAACAAGCTGTTCAAAGACCAGGGAACAGTAGTGATTCCTAAAGAAAACTCATCCACTTCTAAATGCATTCATCTTGAAGATGATCACAGAAAAACAGACAGCAGACCTACCTCTTCAGTATCATGTGCTTTCTGTGTAAAGGATACTTCTAAAAAAGTTAAGCAAGTGAATACTTCACAACATAAGGAAACAGCACAGGAGAAAGCAGTGTCTGAACTTCAGCAGGAACAAGAGAAGAAAGAGTGCAAAGACCGTAACCTGCAAGAAGAAGGAAAATTTTTAAAGCCCAAAAATCAAGAAAAAAAGGAACACGGTGAACAGGAACAGCAACTACAGGGGGAAGAGCTCAGACTAAAGACACTGCCATCAGCTCTCCTTTTAGAGACACTTTATATGCCCAGGCATAAAGTGGACTTCTGTGGTTTAGAAAATGTTTTTTTGACTGAGCAAACTGGAACAGCACTTTCTGGGGAATGTGACTTCGTGAGAAAGCATCTTGATGAGAGTGTGCTGCTCAAAGCTCATGTTACAGCAGCGGGTTCTAGATGTCAGACACCTGCCAGCCCTTTCCCATCAGAGAACCTGAATCTAGTGGGTGAAATTCCAGTGGTGCCCCTGCACATGTGCCATATCTCTGACCTGGAAGAGCCGGAAGACTCTGTCCATTTTTCCATCAGCAGTCAAGATAGTGTAGAAGTTGACTGCGATGACAAGATAAGGCTGGGTGGGGAGGGTGAGCACAGTGGTGAACCTGGAAAAGCTTCCCACATATTTGACAAAAAAGAAGCACTACACTGTGGAGAAGTGGCAGCACCTTCTACCATAGAGAACCCAGAGGCTTCTGTTCCAGTATGTTCCTCCACTGCTACTGGGAAGATGGACCGACCTGATCCTGTGGATCCTCATCCCATTTCAGAAAACTTAGAAAAAACTGAGGTTTGTGACTTTGTTTCAGATTCACCCTCAGAGCTCACCTCTGTGGGTGACGCAGGGAAGACACCTTCAATATCTGGCCCACAGCAAGAAGAGGCCAGTGGAGAGGCCCTGGTGAACCCTGAGGACTGTCCTAATTCCAACCTGAACGAATTGTCATACTCTATAGAGAAGCATGCTAACCAAGCTGTTTCTGTGTGCATGCAGAACTTGGCATCAGTGGAAACTATTGTTTTAACTCCTGATCCAGAGGAGGACAGTGGTTCCTATGAACTGCTTGCTCCTGAGGAAGACTTTTGTGAAGACCTTAGTGGCTCATCTTCTTTCTCTGTAGTATATACAAGCTCTCTTCCTGCAGAGAAGAGCCTTCCTGGGGACAAAGAAACTCTGTTTTTCATTGCAGAGCCTCTGGAATCACCTCAAACTCCCTTTAACCAACCAGAAAGAATTCTACAGCACCAACCTCCACCAGAACAATGTTCCATTATACAAGAAAATGAAACTGGAACAAATGTCTTTCACAAAGCGCAACAGGTACCTTTACTTGATCAGTCTGACTGGAATCCTGGAGCTAGAATCTCAAGCATCCTGAGCACCCTAACTTGGCCCCCTGCAGGAGATATGGTCCTTGCTGTGAACCAGGGAGGACGACCTCTGTCTCCTATGCCTAACACAAGTCTAACTCTGGTGTCTGAGCCTGATACCAAACACCTTCCTTCCCATGTCCCAAGCCCTGTTCAAGCTCAGGCCCCTGCAGTTATTGCCAATCACTGTGTCCAGCCTCTAGCCCTTGAGAGTTACAAGACTCCTGTACCCCACTCCAGGCCAAATCTAAACTGTAATGTGGATGATCATGACTTACTAGCCCTTACTATAACCCATCCTCTATGGACTGCCGCTATTGTATCTGATGCTAATACTGACAACTCTTCTCCTGATAGAAGACTAACAGACAAAGTTGTCTTTGTTCCAGCAACTAAAGAGTGCAATCTCTGTGATTTGGGTACCCAGGATACAGAGACTTCTGATGACTCGGGGGTCAGTTTGTTGGCCAAAGGCTTTTCTGCTGTTGGAAATGAGGCATTGGCCAACTGTTCTGACACCAGCACTGAAACAATGATTCAACACATGGGTATACAGTGTGAAAAATCCTCACCTGACCACCTTTCTTGGTCCTCACTGGAAGATTTGAGAACATTCACAGACTCCAAAAGCAGAGACTCTGTACAGTCCCTTCCAATGCTAGCATTCACCAATCCAATTCACTTTCTCCAGCTAAGCCCTCCATCACCACCAAGTGCTCAAACAACCTGCCAAGAAGATGAGGTATTAGGAGAGCTGCAGTGGGAGCAGCGGACAAAATGCATCCGAGCACCATCAGCAATTTCAGAGAAAAGAGGAAGTGAGGGGAGAGTTAAGCAAAGGCTAGAAGAACAAGAAGAACACCATTTGGTGCCTCAATTAAAGGAAGAAATACCCAAACATTTACCTTTGGAAAAATCATCAAGCTGGCCAGACAAAAAAACAATTGGGGTAGTTGCACAAGAGCCAAGAGTCAATCAGGAAAGTCAGAGTAAGCGCAGAGTGAAAAGCAAGGACTGGCACCGGCAGGGCCTGAAGAGGATATCTGTACCACCAGATGTCTTGCAGGGTGAGTCCATCCCCCATCTCCACCTATTCTTCTTACCTCCGCAAAACTTAATGCAGATATCAAAAGCCTGAAGTTAACTGGGCATTGTGATAGAAAGTCATGAGAGTTGAAAGTGTGCCAATGCTTTTGTGCATTTCTGGCAGTACTTGGAACCGCAGCCCCTTGTGCAACTCCAGACTGCTATCACACAGCTCTCTCCTAAGTTCTAAGCTCTGTCTGCTGGCCCGTGATAAGTGCTTCCTGATGCACATGGGGACTTAGCTCTCCTGCTTGCACTAACACATGCAGCAGAGACCTTATTTCACTTTCTTTTCCTTCTCTGTGTTTATTGATCTGGTGCCCTTACACAGTAATGTGAGCAATTTTAGCCTACTTCCTAGAATTGGGTTTATTGTAGGGCTGCTTGCAGCTGTTAATCACCTCTGTTGCCTTCATAGGGCCATTGTGTTTTGTTGCACTTAAATAACAGCCCTTTTCTAAGTAGTAAAGAAAGTATGCATGCTTGGCAGCCTGTACACATTATGGCATGTATTAGCCTTGTTTATTTCCTACCTCCCCTCATTTTGCAGCTGACACCTTTTAGTCTCCAATCTGACCTTCTGAAAGAGATTTCTTCCTAAGAATGTAGACTTTGAGATTACACATAATAAAGCAAAGTCTAAAATCCTAACTTGAACAGAAGCCAAATCACTGATGTTATGAATGGAAAACTTGCATTTTTTGTAGTGCAGCTTATTCAGACAGTACTTACTCTCAGGATGCCTGTCTGTTCCTTATTATATTCTACGTGTACATAGTTTGCTCTGAAAATAATGCCTCCTATTTATTTCCATGTAAACTACAACAAAGAGCACAATAATGCTATTTGATAGAGTTAATTCTCAGCTGCAAAACACTGTTTTTCAGTATAGCCACCACCACTAGCTGTGCATTTTTGCCAGCAATGAATGAGAGCCTGCATGATGCATTTGTAAAGTCTTTACTAGTGGAGGTGACACTCTGCCCCTGTGTCAACACACCACCCACTGCCTCACTTTGCTAACATCCACTGTTTGGTCTCCGTGAACATGAGCAAATGTCAATGAATATCAGTGGGTGCAATTTTTTCTGTATGGAAGAATTCAATTCCACACCTTGGCATTTGACCTGGAGTGTATGGAGCAATTTTGTCTGCCCTCTGCTGCCATCTGCCACATGGCAACAAAATGTAACAGAATATTGGCAGAAAGGTTGAATCTCTACTGCCATACCATACCATCACAATCTACCTTGGATGTCATGGGCCAGCCTAATAAAATAGAAGGCATTACCTTTGGAGCAGTTCTTATACAATATTTTAAACATACTTGCTTTTTCTCAGAAATGAAAAAGTTTATTTTCCAAGATTCACAATGTGCTGGAGTTCTGTTATGGAGGGAAAGGAGAGAATGGCTGAGGGGTGCAAAGGGTTTGGCAGCACACTCAAATCAAAATTTCTTCATATATTGGACCTGTAAATTTTTTGTTCAATATTTTAAAATATTCAAGGCAGCAGTTCTTTTCCCTGACCTATATTTACAGCTCAGTCTCTAGTCTCACTTCCTCTTTCTGCTTCTGATGAATTTATATATAACTTCTTCACTCCTTATTTAATTATAAACCTCTCACAGAATGAAAGAGAAACCCACATTTTCTTCATTTTATATAAACACATGCTGACTCAAACAGCAGTTTGTAAGCAGTCAGGACACATAAATGCAAGTTTTGGTTAACACCATTCATGCTCATGCAGAATCTACCAGTTGTCATTCCTTGTAAGACTCTGGGAATGTGTGTTTTTGTTAGGTGTTTGGTATTTCTGTTCTGGATGTTGCTTAGAGTTCTTGGAGCTGAACATTTGCAAAAGCAAGTCTAAGGTTTTCAGACACAAGTAGGAACTTTGTGTCCATAGATCCTCAGATACTTGGCCCAAGTTGCTGAAGAGGAAAAGGCAGCTTGCAAATACAGGGCCTGCAGGCAATATCTTCGCTTAGGCAACTGAAAATCAATGCTCTTAGAGTTACTGTCACTTCTGAAAGTATCAGCCTTCTTAGTGGTATGAAAAGCAAACATGATTAAGTAATAGATCTAAAATGTAAGTAATGCCAAGGATTATAAAAACCAGAAATAAAGTTCAGGAGAGCATTTGTACTGTAGAATTAAGACTGTTGCACAGATAGGGTGTGATAAGTGGTACCTGTGTCTTTTGGGATTCTATCTTGACTCTACGTTTGTGTTTACTTTCTAATTATCTTATGTAACAGAAGTCTGTCCTGTTCCTTCAGAGGAAGAAGCACACAAGGTGCACAGGGAACCACCAGTCAGTTCAGAAACAGTTATATTGCGGTAAGTTTCTTAAAGGCTCTATTGATTTTTGGCCTCATGTCTGTGTAGCACAGATACCTGATGCTCTACTATTGTTTCTGAGGGGCCAAAATGAAGATAATAAGTAGAAAACTGTGATAAGGTGACTTACGGCTGTGTTCCTCTCCATGTCCTGTAGGAGAGGACTCCATCGCAGCAGAAGTATTTCTGTCCAGTGAACAGTATTTCCATCAAACCAAACTTTGTTCTTTGTAAAGTAAAGGATGTGGAGCTTGAGCTTGTTTGAAAGAGAGGGCCTTGTTGTGCCTGATCCATTACTAAGAACTGGGTTATCCATCACTGGCACTGTGCTGTTCATTTTCTCTGTGTTTGCAAATCCTTACTCCTTGACAGAGAGAAGAAACCTGAAGATACAGTGGGGACCTTCAAACGTCGGCACTCCAAACTCATCAACTCCTGTAAGTACCTTCTGCTTGAAGTTCTATGGCAGACCCCTATCTGTCATCTCCCTTCCCTGTTGTGGCTTTTGTCACTTGGGAGCATTAGAAAGGAGTGTTTAGTGGAGGCAGTGAAGCCAGAGTCATGGTCACCACTCGGCTAATTGCAGATACATATGGTTTAATGTTATCCTAACTGTTTCCTCCAGACTGAATTAGAGGGCAGGTAGCTGCCATAGTAAGTGTAAAAATATATGCCTCTCTTCACAGCAAGGTTGCTGTATCAGGAGTACAGTGATGTGGTTCTGAACAAGGCCATTCAAAGCCAGAAGAGAGTGGATTCTTTTGCAGAGGATACAGAATCAAGTTTGCCAAGCTCCCCAAGGCTACGAAGGAAAGTGTTGTCTCCCCAGGACTCATATTTGCAACGTCTGTCAGTGTCATCAAATGCATCCCTCTGGCAGGATATTCCCATGATCCGGGGCAGCAGAATGCTACTCAATATGTCCCGTGATGAGCAGAAGCTACAAGAGGTAATGGATAGATGTAATAAGGCATATAGGTGGCTTGTAGTCAGGGAGGATGGAGGATGGTGGTTAAAGTGGAGAGCAAAAATGCCTGATGTGGGAATGCAGTGGTTGAATGCAGAGGTCACCTTCTCATGTAAGCAGCTTGGGAATGTGGTGTCAGTGCTTACGAAGTAGTACAGTGCTGAAGTTCCGCACTGTTGATAGAAGGAGCACAGAAATAAAATGAAAATTATATCAGTAACTTCATGAAAACAGATATCAGGAAATTGGAACAAGAGAAGACAAGGAATTTTGAACAAGTTTGATGCAAAAAGAGAATTCTAAAGAGAAGACTGAGCTTTCTCCCACATTTAAGCTCATGAGAGATGCTAATAAAGACACAATGAATTGTAGTTCCTGTGCTAGCATGAGTTTACAAAATTTACCCGTGTGTGCTATAGGGCTGAGGGGAAATGAGAAGATGTATGTATGTATTCAGCAAATTGGTACATGGAGTAACAGGTTAAGGAAAATGGGAGGGACCAAAAAGTGGATGGGAGAGCCCTGAGAGAGAGGTAAAAAAAAAAACAACACAACAGCATGTGAAACATGAAGGAGGAAAAAAACATGGGCAGTGTGGATGCTGGAAAATTTATGGGAGCACGTAAAATAGGGGACCTAGTGAAAGTGGAGTCAAGGAATGAAAAGTAAAATTAAAACAGGTAACTATTGTTTTAAGTTATACCACACGCTGTCTTTCATTCCTAATGTTTCTCTTTTGTAATTAATTGCACACATCACATACTAAAAAGTTTTCTTGCTTTGTCCCATCTCCACCTAGTAAGATTCCTTGCAGGCTTGCTTGGTCTGCTGACGTGCTGCTCCCTTTTTTCTTCTCTCAAGGCCAAATTTGAGTTGATAATGTCTGAGGCTTCCTACCTGCGCAGTTTAAATGTGGCAGTGGATCATTTCCAGCGGTCAGCAGAACTCCAGGCAATTCTCAGTAATCAGGAGCGTCAGTGGCTTTTCTCACGCCTTCAGGATGTACGTGATGTCAGTGCCAGGTGAGATATGCCCCCTTACTTCCACATCTAACACCCTCCATGAAGTGCAAATACAACCTTGAAACACTAGTTTCTATCAGTAACATCTCTCACTCCTGTTCTGTATGTTCACTGTATATACACGCACATAGCACTTTGTGATTGCATATCAACATTGCCCTCAAAGGAACCATCACCTTTTCATATGACAGGACAATGTAAATCTTGGTGTTAAGTCCTGGAAATGATACAACTGTGCACAGAGATCATTGCAGAATCAGAATGTTTAAAATGTTGCTGTGTCTTATTGGCACTAACTACAAACAAGTAACTCAACCTCAGTCCAAACGAAATGCAACTCTTGCAAAATATATGTGGAGAAGATGCAGCTACACAATCCTGAAGCAAAAATAAATAAATAAGGTTACAGCCATCATATGTCAATAGCTAATGTGAAATCAATTAAGCATAAGTCATAAAACATAGACCTGACCCCATGCACAAGGAATCCTCTTTCATTCTGTTCTGTTTTGCTTCTGCAAGGTTACT
The DNA here is from genome assembly GCA_002909625.1 of Bambusicola thoracicus. Lineage (NCBI taxonomy): Eukaryota > Metazoa > Chordata > Aves > Galliformes > Phasianidae > Bambusicola > Bambusicola thoracicus. The sequence goes on along the minus strand of PPHD01014735.1, from coordinate 2,810 downwards.
ATGGTTTGCTCTGTGTTTTCAGTTCCTACCAAGGGAATTCTTTTTGGTGATGTCCTGATTTGCTATTGTTTTCTGATTGTAACTTTAGAAGTAACAAATACAGCTTTTTCAGGAACAAATTAGAGGGCTGGGCAGTTGCCAAATGCATGAAAGTTGCAAGATTCAGATAGTATACCTCGGACAGGGCAACCCTAGCTGTATGTACAGACCAGGAGACAAGAAGCTGGAGAGCAGCCCTGTAGAAAGCGATGTGGGTGATAATAAGTACAGTCTGAGTCAGCACTGTGTCCTGGCAGCCAAAAAGGCCAACTGTACCCTGGGGTATGTCACGCAGCTGATCGAAGGAAGGCGTTGTCCTGTTCTGCTAGCCTCGCCTTGAACATTGTGTGCAATTTTGGGTGCCATGACTATATGAAAATGTAATGTGGATATAAAGCTATTAGAGAGCATCCAAAGGATGGTAATGAGGATAGTAAAGTGTCTAGAGGGCAAAGAGTATGAGAAGCAGCTGGAGTTCATTGTTCAGCCTGGAGAAGAGGAGGCTGAGAGGAGGCCTCATGATGGCCTACAGCTCCTCATGAGAGGCAGCAGAGGAGCAGGAGCTGAGAGCTCTGCTTTCTGATGACAGCAACAGGGCCACAGAGAATGGCATGGAGCTGTATCAGCAGAGGGTCAGGTTGGGTATTTGGCTTTTCACTGCGGGTGGTTGGGTACTGGAACAGATTGTCCTGGAAAAAAAGGGGTCATGGCACCAATCCTGCCTGAATTCAAGGAGCATTTGGACAGCAACATTCTGAGACATAGGGATTGAATTTTAGGTGGGGCTGTGTGGAGCCAGGACTTGGACTTGATTATCTTTGCTGAGTTCCTTCCAACCAGGATGTTCTGTGATTCAATGAGGAACAGTAACCGATTTTGCCTCTGCCTCTTCCTTGATGTCTAGCCCCAAACTGTCATTGTACAGGCACTACGCTCTCTAGAAGTAGAGCTATTTTGTCCTTATATGTGAGCTATTCAGATTTTAAAGAAGTTAAGATGATCCTGCTAATACTGACACTGATCACTCTGCTCTGTATTTCTCTCTTCTTCTATGGCACCACAACTGTGTGCTGCAGTTTCCTTTTTGACTTGGAAGAGAAGTTTGAAGAGGACATGTTCACCTTCCGTGTATGTGATGTGGCTCTGAAACATGCTCCGGAGTTCCGCAGGGTGTATCTACCGTATGTAACAAACCAGACATATCAGGAGCAAACCTTCCAGCGGTTGCTGTAAGTTTTTCATCTGTTGAAACCTTCTACAGCCTCCTACTTGCTTGCTGCATTTCTGATGTGCACTGTTTCAAGTGACAGGGCATACAACAATTATGATCTGTTTGTTGGTACTCACAGTACATATACAGAAGAAAAGGTGGAAGCCTTCTTCAATTCAGTAGCATTTGGAACAGAAGGACTGAAATGCTGTAAGGCTCCTCTTTTGAGAGGAGAAAAAGAATAACTGAGAATAATGTTAGAGAATAATATTCAGTAGAATATTTCTACTGAAGGCAATTGCCTCAGCCTGAGAGCAAAAATGACTGTCCATTTGTTTTCAGTCTGTGGTTTTTCTCAGACAATTGAAAACCTGGAAGTGATAGTTAAGAAAAGTATGGTTGCTGCCATTAAGTCTAAACTAGTTATCCAAGAGTGTTTGAAATGGATTGAAAATCCTAAGGCCAGAGCACCATCAGTTTCTCTTGCTGTCCTCTTCTGCACTCAGTGGCACAATCAAGCACTCCTCAGGCTCAGTAACAAGCAAGGTTCCCTTAGCACTTCTGCACTAATTCCCTCAGTAAAAACCCAATCCTAGTTGATGATTCTGAAAGAAGTCACTGTTTCAAACAAGTCATTCAGGCACTGGTTGCTCTGGGTGCTGCTGACTGGGAGAGATTTAGTTTTACAATTGGTTTCCTTCAGTGAAGGCTCAGTTCTTCACAGAAAGAACCTTCATCTAGGACACTGTGGGCCCAATGGCTGCTGGGCATAAAAGCTTCTTTTCCATCTCTTCAGGGATATAGGATTTGAGTGTTCTGGCAGTAGATACCACTTGCATACCATTATTCTTGTATCTGCTGCTGCCCAAGACAGAAAACTGGATGGCAGTGTCTGTTTCTAAGAGGCTAAGAGACACATCAGGGGGGAATGCAGGAGTAATACAGTCGCAAGAATGTGGAGGCAGCTTTTCCACTCTCTGGATAAAGCCCCTGGAGCTTGGGCCATTTGGTATGAAGAAAGGATACAAACCACCAGTATCTTGTGAAAGGTACCCTTTTTATAGGTGGGATTGAAACATAGGTGCTATTTCTGGTTATTCCAGAGGACTATAGCACAAAGAGGAAAGTTCTAACAAGAGTTGTACTGCTGTCCTCCTATAGCTATTAGAAACCTATACTTATTCTTGCTATACAGAATGGTCCAGTTTGTTGACATCTCTTGCTTCACAGCCAAAACATGACTGTAATGACTGGCATACTCTAGCATTCACTGAAATCTGATACTCTTTCTCTATGTTAGAATGACTATGTATTTGCTCTGATGCCTAGATATCCTTTCTCACTTACACTCCCACAGGAGTGGAAATGCAGGATTTCAACAAGTCCTGGAGAGATTGGAAAGTGATCCAGTATGCCAGCGCCTCTCACTTAAATCCTTCCTCATCCTCCCTTTCCAGCGCATCACTCGACTTAAACTCCTCCTACAGGTAACTGTGCTCATTATCTGTTTTCCTACACTGTCTTTTAAGCTGACCCTTCTTCAAGTCTGAAAGTCACATAT